>JBBBDQ010030145.1:62500-328103 GCA_037127315.1 Ascarosepion bandense
TTTAATACATTTCTTTTACACCTAGTTTTAAATAATCAATCTTTATAAGCAATTTACTTGGTTTTTCACCCTGTATTTGAATGTCAGTGTAGTTTTTAGAAAAATCACCCCTGTCCTAATACTTTTGAACGCTACCAGTAGTGTGCAAAAGTTAGGACAGGGGTGATTTTAAGCTTTATTTTGATGCCTCATAAAAGATAAAATCGTTCTTGTCCTAATACTTTTGCACAGTACTGTACATATATATATATATATATATATATGATTATTTATGCTTGCACACATACACCTATAAGCAATTTCTCCACATGGTGATGTACGTCAGAGAAGCATTGTGTCAGTTATAAACTTAAAATGTCTGATATAATAGATATTGCTTTTTCTGCAATATATCACTTGAAGCAAAGCCCAAGAAATATTGCAAAAGCAATGCCATCAACTTGATTGGAAATGATCAATTATTTATAAACAGGAGAAGATGGAGGATTGAGTGAAAATGCGAACTGAATGGCATTTTGTAACGTGGCTTTTAAAGATCCATCCTATCAAATTGAGTGACCGATTTTCATGTGGTCACAAAAGTGGAGTTGAATTTTAGCCAAATCTGGAAGCAGGCTTCAGGCTAATGGTTGTCTCAAGTTTTAAGATAAATCTCTTCCGTTCCCTCTCTTTCGTTCTCTCTCTTCTCTTTTCTATCTCTTCTCTTTTCTTTCTCTCTTTTTTATTGTTTTCTATCTTTTTTCTTCTCTTTTTCTTTTCTCTTCTCTTCCCCTTCTCTCCCCACTTTCTCTTTCCTCTCTCTCTCTCCACTTTCTTTCCTCTCTCTCTCCACTTTCTTTCCTCTCTCTCTCCACTTTGTTTTTCTTCTCTCTCTCTTCACTTTCTCTTTCCTCTCTCTTTCTCCACTTTCTCTTTTCTTTCTCTCTCAACTTTCTCTTTCCTCTCTCTCTATCTCTCTCTCTCAACTTTCTCTTTCCTCTCTCTCTCCACTTTCTCTTTCCTCTCTCTCTCCACTTTGTCTTTCATCTCTCTTTCTCCACTTTGTCTTTCCTCTCTCTCTCTCCACTTTGTCTTTCCTCTCTCTCTCCACTTTGACCTTTCCTCTCTTTCTGTCCACTTTCTCTTTTCACTTTCTCTTTCCTTTCTCTCTCCACTTTTCTTTCTTTCTTTCTCTCTCTCTCTCTCCACTTTTTCTTTCCTCTCTCTCGCTCTCTCCACTTTCTCTTTATTCTCTCTCTCTCCACTTTGTTTCTTTCCTCTCTCTCTCTCTCTCCACTTTGTCTTTCCTCACTCTCTCCACTTTCTTTTTCCTCTCTCTCTGCCCACTTTCTTTTCCCCCTCTCTCTCTCCCCACTTTCTTTTCCCCCTCTCTCGCTCTCCACTTTTTCTTCCCTCTCTCTCTCTACTTTTTCTTCCCTCTCTCTCTTTTTCCACTTTTTCTTCTCTCTCTCTCTTCTTCTTTTCTTTTCCCTTCTCTCTCTCCACTTTTTCCCTCTCTCTCTCCACTTTTTCTTCCATCTCTCTCCCTCCACTTTTTCTTCCCCCCCCCCTCTCTCTCTCCACTTTTTCTTTCCTCTCTCTCTCTCTCCACTTTGACTTTCCTCTCTCTCTCTCTCCTCTTTTTCTTTCCTCTCTCTCTCTCCACTTTTTCTTTCCTCTCTCTCTCTCCACTTTTTCTTCCCTCTCTCTCTCCACTTTTTCTTTCCTCTCTCTACTTTTTCTTTCCTCTCTCTCTCTCCACTTTCTTTCCTCTCTCTCTCTACACTTTATCTTTCCTCTCTCTCTCTACACTTTATCTTTCCTTTCTCTCTCTCCACTTTGTCTTTCCTCTCTCTCTCTCCACTTTGTCTTTCCTCTCTCTCTCTCCACTTTGTCTTTCCTCTCTCTCTCTCCACGTTTCTTTCCTCTCCCTCTCTCCACTCTGTCTTTCCTCTCTCTCTCTCTCCACTTTGTCTTTCCTCTCTTTCTCTCCACTTTGTCTTTCCTCTCTCTCCACTTTCTTTCTTTCCTCTCTCTCTCTCTCTCCACCTTCTCTTTCCTCTCACCTTTACTTTCTCTTTCCTCTCTCTTTCTCCACTTTGTCATTTCTCTCTCTTTCTCCTCTTTCTCCTCTTTGTTTCCTCTCTCTCTCTCCACTTTCTATTTCCTGTTTCTCTCTCTCCACTTTTTCTTTCCTGTCTCTCTCTCTCCACTTTGTCTTTCCTCTCTCTTCAATTTCTCTTTCCTTTCTCTTAACTTTTTCATTAAGGTGCATTCAGTGTTTCTATTGAAATGGCACAATTTTTATTCTATTTCAGGCTTACAAGCATATCATGTTGAAACACTCAGACTAATTTTTCAGGAAAGTCATGGCTCTCCTCACCTTTCTATTTTGTTCTAAGTAAATCCTGTCTCATTACCACTTATCTTTTTCCTTTTAGTGTTTGGCTTGATATCCATTCATTCAAATTCATTAAGTAGGTTGCATGTTGATTTTTCCTACTTCGTAAACCTTCAGCCTTGTGAGTTAAATTCTCCAAGCCTTCTTTCTCCATTGTGTGTCCCAATAATTTTCATGGCTTCCTTTCTGATTCTTAGCGTTAGTTTCTTTGTAGTTGATATCCCCTTTAAAACATCCTTGTATCTCAGATGCTCTGTTAATGTTATTCATAGCATTTTTCTGTGGAACCACATTTCTATGGGTTAAAGTCTCTACTCCTATTGTGAGAAAATAGTCCAACATACAACCATCGACTGAAATGTTCATAAACTAATTATTTCCTATTTTTACATAGTTGTGGCACAAAGCCGAAAAGGGGTTTGGTAGAGGGTGGTACTCACTAGCAATCTTACACCTAGCTAAACAGTATCACTCATTAAGAATTTGCCCATTCACCACAAGAACCCATCCATCACTTCCAATCATTCACAAACCACAATACCACATGTTTACAAGGGGCTCCTAAAAAGGGGGAAACAAACCAATGAAAATAAGAAAGCATCTATATACAATAATATAATATATAAAAGAATGAAAATGAAATTAGGGAAAGGGGAATGAAATACCCAAAACAAACTAAATATCACAAAATATTCAAATTAAAATAAACAAATGTTAGTAAGTCTAGTCCATCCTACAAAAAGGGGTGGCTGCTGTATTCTGCCAAACAGGAAAATCAAGTAGTACACTTGCTAAGAGAGTGGGAGAGGATAAAATAAAATAAAATAAAAATAAAATAAAATGGGACAAAAAATAAACTGGGGATGTTGGGAATCTTGACTTGGATCAAAACAAAAGAGAAAGCACTACCTTAACCAGAGGAGGGTTCAAAAGGAATCCACCCCGATGTAACTCAGTCAGTTCAGTGCCATACGTGATACACGCTTGGGCGATCATGTCTCGAAAGAGACATGACTGACTGGGCAGAAGATTATCCCGCAGTAGGTTGCTATTGCTTTCTGTGGTAGACTGGTTGCCGACCAAGGCTATAGAACCCAATCTGTCCTGCTATTTAACCCATAACTGGAAGGAATAGGCGGATTAATACCTTTCCCAAGGGTATTTGCGCGTAAGTGAATACAATGGATTCAACTGGAATTCGAACTCGGCTCCCTGGTTTCTCGTTCCGAGCCGATATCCACTGTACCACAACACACATCCGATGTAACGAGCAGACATAAAATGTTCATAAGCTGACCAAGGTAATCGTACAGAATGTAACCAAATGAGGCCTATAAACAAACATGAACAGAAACAATCATATTAATGGACATTATAACACCATACAAATACAAAGACAGACCACTAAATTAAAGGTTGCTATGATAAAGAATAACACAAAAATGGGCATTATGACATCACTAGCAGTATAGCCTGGCATTGCCCGGGTGTAATTAAAGCTTTAAAACTAATCCATGGTCCTTGAGCTCAGACACAGCCTAAAGAATATTTGTGTGAAGTTTGGTGAGAATCGGATAAAATATGTAGATTTGTATAAAGGACATACAGACAGATAAACAGACACACACAACTTGCCTTATATATATATATATATTATCGATTTTCTGCACTATTGTAAGAACTGCAACCTTGAAACTTATGAATATCGTTTCTTAGGTCTTTGTCTTTGAGTGTATCAAATGTGATTAAAATCGGACCACTCCTTCAATAACCCGTTTTTTCGATTGTCGATTTTTGATATTTATCAGTGATACCTCGACACAAAACCTAGCTAAGAACACTCGCAGATGCTTATAGTACAACTGTGTAAATTTTCAAGAAAATCGATTCAGCCATTTTGGAGTCTATAGGTAACGGACACACACACACAGACAAAGTTCCATTTATTAATAAGTTTAGATACACAGTAAAAAAGAAACAATCATATTAACGGGCATTATGATATCATAGGCAAACAGAAAAATGGGCATTATGATATCATACACCCAAAAAAGAGAGACATTGATGTTACTGGGCATTATGACATCATAGACAAACACAAAAAGTGACAATCATATTAATGGTAATTATTGTTGTGGACCCAAAATAGGTCTGGAAGGAAACACAACTCGGGTATTGACTACACCGGTTCTCGCTCGATCACTGAAGTTAAGCAATGTTGAGCCTGGTCAGTACTTAGATGAGTGATCGCTTGGGAATACCAGGTGCTGGAAGCGTTAATTGGCTTACGGCCATATCACGTTGAATACACCGGTTCTCGCTCGATCACTGAAGTTAAGCAATGTTGAGCCTAGTCACTACTTAGATGAGTGACCGCTTGGGAATACCAGTTGCTGTAAGCGTTTATTGGCTTACGGCCATATCACGTTGAATACACCGGTTCTTGCTTGATCACTGAAGTTAAGCAACGTTGAGCCTGGTCAGTACTTAGATGAGTGATCGCTTGGGAATACCAGGTGCTGGAAGCGTTAATTGGCTTACGGCCATATCACGTTGAATACACCGGTTCTCGCTCGATCACTGAAGTTAAGCAATGTTGAGCCTAGTCACTACTTAGATGAGTGACCGCTTGGGAATACCAGTTGCTGTAAGCGTTTATTGGCTTACGGCCATATCACGTTGAATACACCGGTTCTCGCTTGATCACTGAAGTTAAGCAACGTTGAGCCTGGTCAGTACTTAGATGAGTGACCGCTTGGAAATAGCATGTGCTGTAAGCGTTTATTGGCTTACTGCCACATCACGTTGAATACACCGGTTCTTGCTCGATAACTGAAATTAAGCAACATTGAGCCTGGTCAGTACTTAGATGAGTGACCGCTTGGGAATACCAGGTGCTGTAAGTGTTTATTGGCTTATGGCCATATCACGTTGAATACACCGGTTCTCATTCGATCACTGAAGTTAAGCAACATTGAGCCTGGTCAGTACCTAAATGATTGACTGCTTGGGAATACCAGGTGCTGTTAGCATTTATTGGCTTACGGCCATATCACGTTAAATACACCGGTTCTCGCTCGATCACTGAAGTTAAGCAACGTTGATCCTGGTCAGTACTTAGATGAGTGACCGCTTGGGAATACCAGGTAGCGTAAGTGACGGATATGCGTTGTGGTGCAGTGGGTATTGGCTCTGAAAGAGAAATCAGTGAGCCGAGTTCAAATTCCAGTTGAATACCCTGTATTCACTTAAGCACTGGTACCCTTGGGAAAGGTATTAATCCATCCTTTCCCTCCAGTTATGGGTTAAATAACAAGGGTGGGACTTGGGGACTCTGCCCTTAAAAACAAATCCCAATGAATCTTGATACTCGAAAAGAAAAAAGTATTACTAGACACAAAAACTTATATAAAAACAACAATAAATTGTTGAAAGAAAAAGGTATTGCCAGTAATAAATAAATAGAAAAATAAAAAAAATTAGTTGGCAATAAATGACCCACCGAGGTGTTGATATGCCATAAAACAAAACAACCAACCAACCAACCCATAACAATTATCATATACACAAACAAAAATCAGCATTATGACATCATGGATAAACAAAAATAGAGACAATCATATTAATGGGCATTATGTCATCACAGACAACTATTAAATGAGACAATCATATCATATAATACATAGAAGGTATAGTTGTGTGGTATTTTGGTACATGGCAGTGTGAGTGTTGATGGATAAGTTCTTGTGGTGATTGAGAAAACTTGTAACGTATGGCTGGGTCGTGAGTCGGATTAGCTAGGTATAAGATAGTAAGTAGCAGACCAACCCAAGTTTAGTTGCCCCTCCCTTTTTACGGCCTTGTGCCATAATTTTGTAAGACAAAATAAATACATATCATATAATAAATAGAGTAAATAAAGAATCTAGAAATAAAAAAATAGTTTATTATTATTGTTGGAAATTCTGAAGAATGAAAGATGTTTGAATTCATTTTCACGATAGATTTAGGTCTTATTACAATTCTAAAAAAAATAAACTTCTAAAATGATAAACATTGTCAAGGAGTGAAGGTAGTTAAAATAATAATGGTGTCAAAAGAAAAGTGTCCTTTTTGACACTTTGTGTTTTATAAACTGGTAAATGATAAATATTACATTGTATTAGTTTGAATTGTATTAGTTTTTAGAATGTTGTAAATATATAATTATTTTTGTACATCTAAACTTATTTATAAATGGAACTTTGTCTGTGTGTGTCTGTGTGTGTGTGTGTGTGTGTGCCCATTACCTATAGACTCTGAAATGACTGAACCGATTTTCTTGAAAATTTACACAGTTGTACTATAAGCGTCTGCGAGTGTTCTTAGCTAGGTTTTGTGTTGAGGTACCCCCGATAGATATCGGAAATCGATAATCGAAAAAATCAGGTTATAGAAGGAGTGGTCCGATTTTAATCACATTTGATACACTCATAGACAAAGACATAAGAAACGATATTCAGAGGTTTCAAGGTTGCATTTCTTACAATAGTGCAGAAAATCGATAATATATATATATATAAAAGGCAAGATGTTTGTGTGTGTGTCTGTTTATCTGCCTGTATCTCTTTTTTTTTTCGGTCCTTCTATTTTAGTTTTTGATTTGGGCTTTGTTCTAAGCAGGTATAATTGTGGTTCTTAGTCTCAGCCATGTTACCATTTACTCAGAGGATTTATTCAGCCTTCAAAATTCAGTTTATGACGAAAAAACTTATTTGATATTGATATCAGGAAATCAAAATTTGACTTACATCCATTCATTTTTCTTTCAGTCTATGGTTTCGCTTTAACTGGAAACAGTTATTGCTTTTTAGTCTTTCTTGCCAACGTCCAAAGAGTCTGAGCTCCAGGACCATGGATTAGTTTTAAAGCTTTCATTACACACGGTCTATACTGCTGGTAAACAATGAAATAAATAGTGTTTAATATTATTAATCATTGATTTTTAAAGCAATAAACATTTGCTAAGGAGTGAACATAGTTAAAATGATAGTGGTGTCAAGGGAAAAACCATCCTTTTGGCACTGTTTGGTTATGGGCAGGAAGGTTAAAGGTTACCAGTATTTCTTTCATCTTAATTTCAATTGCTTTTTATCTCAGACATTCATTCTGTTTGTTATGAAGCAGAACGGATCAGGGGTTTATTATTTACTTACAATCTATGATACTTACTAATAATCATAGATTGACCTTTTGATATGAAGGCCCCAAATAAAGCGGAAAGACTCGCCAAAAATCTCACACTTGACCTGAAGTGGAAGTCCTGCATATGATCCATTGCTAAAGATGCATATGGTCGACTCCCTGTACCACTCCAGTAAGTACCTGACTCCTCATGCTATCCTCTATCTAAATAAATCTAAAAGACAGGCCTACAAGAAACATAAAGTGGGGGATTGATTCTATATATATTTTTTTTAATCATATCATCATCCAAGCAAGGCGGTAACGCCACTGATGTGCAGGGGGCTACTTAAGAGTGAAAAGGTTGGAAAAGAGAAAGCCAGAAACCACATCCTAAATTGGAGTAGATAGACTAAACTATCGCCCGGTTCACACTCCACCCACATCTATTGAACAGGTGAAGAGGCTCATCCCTTGTTTCCTGTTTAGGATGTGGTTTCCGGCTTTCTCTTTTCCATTCTTTTCACTCTTAAGTTGCCCCCTGCGCATCAGTGGTGTTACTGCCTTGCTTGGGGTGATATGATTAAAAAAAAAAAAGGAAACAAGTGATGAGCCTCTTTACCCATTCAATAGACGTGGGTGGAGTGTGAACCGGGCGATAGTTTAGTCTATCTACTCCAATTAAGTCTATCTACTCCAATTACTGTTTGATTAAAAACAGAATATCTACTCAAATACAAGTATTGTTCAAACAAATAATTTAAATATGTCGGTTGTTAAAACCATTTCATTAATCTTCAGGATTTTCCATAACATTGTATGTTTACATTTGTTGACATGACATTTCTACCTTCAAACAGAGGCGTACACTTGTTAGTTGTACTCCACTATGACACTGTCAGCACTCTGCCTTCGGGTAGAGAGCGCTCTCTGCTTCCGAGCAGAGAGCACTAACCCAGTCATGGTTCCGCCGAAGGGTAGAATCATGACTGGGGAAAAATAGACAGATATTTTTGGCCTGGCGATATGGCCGGGAAGACCCACAATAAAAAGACCTTGTGTCACATTTAGCCTTGCGTGGGAAGGTTGGTAAATACCGAGGAGTGCCCTTGTACTCTACAATGACACTGTCGGCTCACTGTCTTCGGGTGGAGAGCGCTCTCTGCTCGGAAGCAGAGAGCACTGGCCCAGTCGTGGTTCTGCTGAGGGGTGGAGTTGCGACTGGGGAAAAATAGACAGATATTTTTGGCCTGGCTATATGGCCGGGAAGACCCACAATAAAAAGACCTTGTGTCACATCTACCCTTGCATGGGAAGGTTGGTAAATACTAAGGAGTAACCGCTCATAGTGAACACAGGACTCTTCAACCTTATAATTGTGATCCCTGAAACAGGACCACAACAGTGTTATATAGGCTTGATTTGACTTATATAAATATATATATATATAGTTATTTTTTCATCATAATTAAATAAGACCAGCATGCAGTTGTATGACAAAGTGTTTAATACAACTATATTGTAGAACTTTTGAATATTCTTATTTGGAAATGCGTTATTTTGCAACCTAGATTTCTACCTTTTAATGTTCTCAAGCAATTTACAATAACCGATTTTTTTCAAATGTTCATGTTACAGGGATCTTTTATGAACATGCAATTTTCAAAATTAGGAGAAATTACTTAGGAGTCTTAGAACACTTTCATCCATGATTGTATGATCCTAGTATTTATTGGCATGGTTACATTTTGGGTATAATTTCTGCTCTTTCATTATTGATTTATTTTTGTCAGGGAACAACATAATAGCCAATTTTTCCACCTACTTTACCACTATTGTAAGGTTTGGCTGTTTTTAATAAGCTTCAAGGTATATTAGGATCTTTTCCATACTTTAATTTTAATTAAAACACACACCTCCAGAAATTTAAATGCAAAGTCAATACTCATCTATTAACCACTGGACTCTAGCTCTCTCCCCACCCCCGTATAACCTTCCCTTTCTCTCCACCTATGTATCTGTCATCGCACCTGCATTCTCAGCTTTCTATTGCTCCTTTCTAACTAGTTTGTACTCCTCACTCTTTTCTAATTAATCTTTTTACAGTTATGTAACCCCCTGCACATCAGTGGCATTTCTGCCTTGCTCAGGGTGAAATGATTAAAAAAAATTACGCACACACACATTACAGAAATTTCTGGAGATCAACAAAAGAGAATTGATGACCGACATCTTTAATTTATTTGTTTGAACATTATTTTTAATTGATACTCGTATTTGAGTAGATACTCTTTTAATTTTTATACTAAAAATTAAAAGAGAATATCTACTCAAATACGAGTATCAATTAAAAATAATGTTCAAACAAATAAATTAAAGATGTCGGTCATCAATTCTCTTCTATATATATATATATATATATATATATATATATATATATATATATATATATATATATATAAAAACTTATTTATAAATGGAACTTTGTGTGTGTGTGTCTGTATGTGTGTGTCCATTATCTATAGATTCCGAAACGGCTGAACCAATTTTCTTGAAAATTTACACAGTTGTACTATGAGCGTCCGTGATTGTTCTTAGCTAGGTTTTGTGTCGAGGTACCCCCAATAAATATCGAAAATCGATAATTGAAAAAATCGGGTTATAGAAGGAGTGGTCCGATTTTTAATCAAATTTGATACACTCATAGACAAAGACATAAGAAACGATATTCAGAAGTTTCAAGGTTGCAGTTCTTACAATAGTGCAGAAAATCGATAATATATATATGTATAAAAGGCAAGATGTTTGTGTGTGTCTGTTTATCTATCTGTATGTCCTTTATACAAATCCACAATTTTTATCCGATTCTCACCAAACTTTACACAAATATTTTGGTTCAATCCTGGATTAAAAGCAATTGAAGTCTAACCGTACTGATGAGCTGTGATACAGCGAAACAGATCTGTATAGATGACTATCTATATATATATATATATATATATATATATATATAGATAGATAGATAGGTGTGAGTTTGTTACAAAGTCACACCCATATGTGAAACCCAGGGTTACAAACTCACACCTATCCATATGAATATGTCAGCTCTATCACTGATATTGAGCGCTTTCAAATATGTACCATGCATATATATGTAAATAATATAATATATATAACAAATTGCATATATATATTGATATTTATAATTATATACATACACTTTTCGCACATATATACACACACGCAATCTTATTAAGAAATTATATGTCCTCTGGCAGGATTTGAACCTGCATCCCCTGGGGAAAACCGTCATTAGTTCTGACATGTCTTAACTGCTTGATCACACAGGACTAACTGTCAAGGCTTAAATAATGCCTTTAAAAACATATCTACCTTTCTTTCCCTGTGAGTATCAGATTCTCCATGCCCTCTTTTCTCATCACATTTCCCAGAAACCTCAACTGTTAATATTAGTTTCCTTCTTCCTTGAGGAGATTGTCCAGTATCATTCGTAATATTAGTATGTTAGTTTCCTACACAATTTTCTTGTCTCATGTCCCTCAAAATAGATAAAATTATATTTTGGTCACCATAAACGACAGATAAAACCCATTACACCTCGTTTGTTTTTCTTTTATTCTAAACTTAAGTAGCACCGTGTGGTAATCGGATAAAAATTTTCAAACATTTGAAATGCTCAACAGCAAAAATGTGAATTGAGTTTCTCTGAAAACACCGTAAGTAAAACAATTTTAATAATTCCCTGTAAAACTACACACATATATATATATATATCACTTATAAATATATAAAAACAACGGGTGCTTTTTCAAATCTTAATATTTTCTATATAGATTGAGATTTGTACAGACATTTCTAACACATTCTTTTCTTATCTCTCTCTCTCTTTCTCTCTCTCTCTCTCTCTCTCTCTCTCTATATATATATATATATATATATATATATATATATATAAATTGTGTCACCCCAAGCAAGGCATTCCACTGCCACTATAGCGCAGGGGGTTACACAGAGCGATTGGGTATAGGAAATGTCAGAAGGAGGGTGATAGACGACTTAGGCTGTACATAGGGAGAGAGTTGGAGAGAGTGGGTGTGAGTTAGTGTGTTAGGAGGTGTCTATTGACCTTACATTTAAACTCCTGGAGGTTATAGCCGTCGGGGAAGCAAGTATGCGGTAGGGAATTCCACAGGCGGGAAGTGTGAGGAACGAAACTGTTGGAGTAGAAATTGCGGTTACATTTCATCGGTTTCACTGTAAAAGGGTGGGACCTAGTTGCCAATCTAGTATCTCGTGCAAATTCACCAGTGATTTAAGTTCGTCAGAGCAGAAGCCATGAAAGTATTTATAGAAGAGGCACAGGGAAGCCACGTCACGCCAGTGAGAGAGTGACTGCAGGCGGTCAGCCAAGTCGGTATCAATCTCATTACAGATTCTTCGCTGTATTTTGTCAAGAACCCCGAGGAGAATAGAAGGGGCACCCGACCAGATGTGGCAGCAGTACTCAATACACGGGCGGATGGTGGATTTATCTAATTGCAGGATAGATTCAGGTGGAAAGAATTTCCGGGCCCTGCACAGAGAGCCAACTTTCATAGCAGCAGATTTAGCAATGGATTCGACGTAGTCATTCCACTTGAGGTCCGCTGAGAGTGTCAGGCCAAGCAGGCGTAGTGTTTTACTCTCTGGGAGGCAAGCCTGTTCCATACTAATGGGAGGGAGGTGCGGTTGTCTGTGGTGGTTAATTGACAGCAGCTTCGTTTTGGAAGAATTGAATTTTACGAGCCATTTCTTACTCCAATCCACCACGGATTGGAGGTCCTTCTCAAGCTTGGCAGCGAGGTTCGCCTTGTCACCAACACCAGATTTTTGATCGAGGCGGGAGTAAACTGTGGTATCATCGGCGTACATGCCTACTTGTGATCTTATGGCATCGGGGAGATCATTGATATAGATTAGAAAGAGCGTAGGACCTAAGATAGAGCCTTGGGGTACACCCGCATTTGTAGGGTAGTTCTGGGAGGCATGTCCATTTAATACCATCTTCAGTGTGCGGTTAGAGAGGAATGACCGGATTAAGTCCAACAAAAGTCCAGTTATGCCATAGCTTCGCAGTTTCCATTGAAGGCTGGCATGCCATACTCTGTCGAATGCTTTAGAGATATCCAAGGCGACGGTTCGGGCTTCACCATTCTTGTCGAGAGCTTGGTATATATACTTGGTGATGGTCGTTAGCATATCAGCAGTGGACCTGGTGAAGTGGAAGCCATACTGTTTGTCCGAGAGGAGCCCATGATATATATATATATATATATAGAGAGAGAGACTGGAGGCTATTCGTGGTTGAGAGGTCTAAAACGTTACCATATATATATATATATATATATATATATATATATATATATATAGGTATATCCAGTCCGTAAATGGTGAGGATAATCAAACCAGATCAACTTAATATAAAATATTAAGTGTTATATCTATATAGAGAGCTCAGTGGATATTATCCAGAGCAATATGATATTTATAAAGGAAAACTCAACATGTCATTTCAATTGGTTAGAAATTATAATTAATTTCTATGAGCTTATTTAGCACATTTCATCAGACCGTACAATATTCCTTCCATTTGGTACAAAAATTTTGCTAGAATAAGCATTTTCTTTAACTGGAGAGAAGGATAAAAATGAAAATAAAAATAAGAAGGAAAAGAGAAAGAGGAAAAGAGAGTCAGGAATCAGGCATTGGCGTCAGATCTATCTGGGATTTCCCAGGCTGTCATGAAGGGGTTGACCTGTTAAGGAATTTCTAATTCCCTGGATACTGGTGTTTGTGTGACCCCATAAAACTAACCCATATATGTAAGCATAAACAAAGTCACGTTTGTAAGTATATGTGGGAATGTACACATATGTATATATGGATATAAGTTAGTATATTTGGTACTCAATACAGAGTAGAGCTTAATGTTGTAATTTTGTTATTACGATAGTTTATAAAAGCATTAAATCACTACACACACAAAAAAAAAATCATTATTGTGATATTTTTAAAACAAATGCTGAATTTTATTTCAGAAAATATAAACTGAATTCATGGTCATTTAGAAAGTTAGGGAGTGGGTGTTGGAGGAAGTTAAATAATATGGATGTTGTTATACAATATCAATCACTATCTACTGTTCTGATTCCTCTTTTTTTACTGTTCATTATTAATGTTTCTGTTCCTAATTCTTCCACACCCGATAACTTTATGCGCCTTAGTGACTTTATTGCCTCTATTAAAAACAATAAAAGTATACCAACAATTATCGAACTGAATAAGCAAAATTGATTAATAAGGTTTGCCAATAAATTGCCAATAATCAATAAAATATAAGAAAAAGTGCTAAATATTCAGAAAGTCAGTTATTTGCCATACGTGATACCTGCTTGGGTGATCATGTCTTTTTCAAAAAATGACTGACTGACGTGGCAGAGGATTTTCTTACAGTAGGTTGCCATTTCTTTCTGCAGTAGACTGGTTGCCAACCAAGGCTATCTGAACCAATCTGTCATGCTATTCAACCTATAGTCAGAGTGAAAAGTGATGGATTAATACTTTTCCCGAGTGTATTTACATGTATGAATATATAAATGAATTCGACTGGAATTTGAACTCTGCTCTTCGATTCCTCATTCTGAGTCAATATCCATTGCACCACAACGCACATCTTAAATATTATCAAAGCTGAATTCATTTATTCAATTAGCACATTTTCCACTGTTGTGGTCACCATGACCTTCCCCTCATTGTGATTCATGGAGACATTTAAAGCCGAATAGTGCAATGGTTGCCGGTTACTATTGCACCGGGGTTGTTAAGGTTCCCCTGTCCCTCCTCTCAGAAGTTAAAGAGGCAATACCTACAAGGAAGTGGGTGGTTTGAATTCAGTTTTCTTCCTTTTAGACTGGTAAGTGTTGATTGCAGACACGGAAAGGAAACTACAAGACCTCTGACAGAAGGTATTGGTGGAGAGTGACAAAAAAGTACTACAAATAAACTTTAAGTAAACTGAATGCATAGTCATCAGCAAAAGGTGCAACCCAAAATGCCAAATAGATGTGCGGGATACCAGAATCAAGCAAGTAGAAAAATTTAAATAGCTAGGAAGTGTTCTAACAGTAGATGGAAAGTGCGACACAGAGATCCGAAGGCAAATTGGCATGGCAAAGGACGTGTACCAGAAGCTGAATAAAGTACTAAGACACAGGAAAATTTCACTAGAAACAAAGAAAAGAGTGCTGGATTGCTATGTGATGTCAGTTCTTCAATATGGCAATGAATGCTGGACAATATCATCGAAAATGAGGACAAAACTTGAAGCAGTGGAAATGTGGTTCTACAGAAGGATGCTGCGGATATCGTGGACTGAGGATTCAAGCAACGATGAGGTGTTGGAAAGAATGGCAACAAAAAGGAAAATAATACTGAGTACCAGGAAGAGACAATTGAAGTTCCTGGGACATGCAATAAGGAAGGAGAGCTTGGAGAACCTGATACTGACTGGCCAGATAGAAGGGACAGAGAGACAGAGGAAGGCAGCAGATAACATTTGCAGGGCCTGATCAGGTGGATGACAGAACGGGGGTTGCCAGGAGTAACAGGAGCAAACATACTAAGAGCCACAAGGGATTGGGAGATGTGGAGAACCATGATCTCCTACGTCCAGAAGGGACAGGGCACATAGAAAAAAAGAATGGTATATAGAGGCTATTCATTGCCCAGACATAGCCTCTCCCACCTTGGACATACTGACAAAATCCAAAGGAATAGAGGACATTATGTTTTGGGGATTGCTTGGCTGCAGGAGGTCCCTGAAAGTTGTTAGAGTTGACAGTCAACCACTTTCAGGGCTCCACTTTAAGTTTTCTGTTTGGATTAAATTTCGTCGTCTTTTCAATGTCTCTGATTTGTACTTAGATGCAAGGTATCTAAAGCCAGGCAAGATCGGACTGCCAGTGGTGGAGAGGAGGTTACAGTGAGAGAAAAAGGAGGAAACAAACGAGATACAAGGGATGTCAAAGAAAGGATACGAGCATGATGGGAATCAAGGAGATAGAAGACGGCAATTGATGTCGCATTTAAACTTTTGGAGATTGTATCTATCAAGGAAGCAAGTATATGGAAGGAATTCCACATGTGGGAAGTGCGAGAATAGAAGCTGATAGAGCAGAAGTTCCAGTTACATTTGACTGTTTTGACAGTAAAAGGGTGAGACCTCAAAGCCAATCTAGTAGCATAAGTAAATTCATGTGGTTTGGATACTAGGGAAAGATAGGGAAAAAGGTAGTGATATTTATTATGTGTTGCCAATAAACAAAAATATAATCATATAATAATTCTGCTTGTTCCTTCCTTAGTTACTTAGTTTGTCCATCTGTTACGCCACACTCTCTACATGAGCTTTTCCTTCCCCTCTATCTTTTTACTCTCCTCTACCTTTTTCTCACCTTTGCCAAACGGAAGGGTAGTAAAGAGTGAGAGAGTAGGAGGAGAGAGCCTATAGCATTACCGTATCAGTAGCAGCTTAAGCTGGTGGTTGTTGCAGTAGTTGTGTGTGTATATGTCTGTGTACTATACAATATAGTAAAAATAGGAATAGGTAGGTTTGTTGTCATATCCCGTGACCTAATAACAAAATTTTTGGCCTCTACACCCTTGGCCATTACTCAGTTGGTCTTTTCTGTTTACAATGGGCACAGGAGCCATGATTTTTCAGTAATAAAAAAATACATTTTCCATTTCAAAATCTCTCCCAAAATAGCGTACAGTATTTTGGTTATGGTCTGTGCATACACCACTTAATATAAGATTACAGTAAAGTAGCTTCTATGGACATTACTTTTATAAATATTTTAATAAAATTACACTGTGTTATCATTATTTTATTATCCAATACCTTTATGTTTGAAGACATTACTATCATTTGTTATTGGTTGGTTGTTTTGTTTTTATGGCATATCAACACCTCAGCGGGTCATTTATTGCCAACTAAATTTTATTTATTTATTGCTAGTAATACCTTTTCCTTCAACAATTTATTGTTTTTTACATAAGTTTTGTGTCTAGTAATACTTTTTCTTTTTCAAGTATCAAAATTCATTGGGATTTGTTTTTAAGAGCAGAGTCCCTAAGTCCTACCCTTGTTATTTAACCCATAACTGGGGGGAAGGGACGGATTAATACCTTTCCCAAGGGTACCAGTACTTAAGTGAATGCAGGGTATTCAACTGAAATTCGAACTCGGCTCACCGGTTTCTCTTTCTGAGCCGATATCCACTGCACCACAATGCACATTCATCACTAAACACCTACAGAACCTGGTATTCCCAAGCGGTCACCCATCTAAGTACTGACCAGGCTCAACGTTGCTTAACTTCGGTGATCGAGTGAGAACCGGTGTATTCAACGTGATATGGCCGTCAGCCACTATCATTTGGTGTATGACAAAATAAAATTTTTCCAGGAAATCAATTATCCTTCCATAGAAATTCCATGGGTTCTGCTAGTTAATATTAATATACCCAGATATTTTCTATTTTCATGATATAGTCAGCCAAACCTTGGGGTGGATACATAAGCAGTGAATATGCACATCTTCTGCTCATTTCTAGAGTGCGGTAACCCCACCCTGCCTGCTACTGAATGGGAAATTTCCAGTTTTATTTTAAGATTGACATTTTTATGGGAGTCATTTCCAAATGATGTCTGTTACATTTGAATAGCCTTTTCACACATAAAATGATGGAACACTTATTGATTAATTTGTAAATATTTAATATCATTTTGTAGAGAAATACACGAGTGGTGTTGAAAAGTTTTCAATTGAAGTAATAGTTTTTTTTAGCACACATCTTACATGAAGCGGGGGCTGAAAATTATTAACCAGACCAATAAATGAATTAAAAAATTGATGATTGATTGTTTAGGGAAGTTGATTTGGCCAAGAAGCTTTCAGCATCTACTCTGCATACACACATTGATCCAAACTTATCCATAATAACCCTCTAGTTTGAGTGACTCATTGGCCTTGTATTGAAAACATTATTATTTTCAACCCACACTCATGTTTTAATCAACACACTAATCCTCTAGACAATGTTTCTATTTTACTTTTACAATGATGTTCACCCTGCACAAGGCCCAAGAGCCACTCGAGGTAGAAGGCTACAGAGTAAGAAGCACAGTTTATGAGAATAGGTGGGCCCCTAGACTTGAACAGGTTATGATTGTAGTGATTGGGAGTTGGTTCCACAAAGCAGCGCTTGATTGAAATTCACCAATGAAATATGGAGGGAATGAGGGTGGTTCACTACCCTGGGCAGGGTAGGTCTTAGCCATGAAGATTAGAACTGGTGGAACTAAGGAATGTAGTTCATCTGAACATGTTCAATAGAAATAGTAACAGAGTAGTTAGAGGCTTGCAACATTTTGTTGGTGGGAGAGTGGTTGTTAGGTAGAAAATGATTCATCCACAGGGATGGGGAGATGCTTTTGCTCTAAAAAAAAAAACGTGTCTTCCAAAACTCAATGGAAGCAGAATATCAAACTGCAGTAATTCCCAAATATTTTTGTAGCTGCTACCCTCCTTTGCTCCCACGTCTCATACCTACCCTCCCACACCATATAAAGACACTCCTAGGCCATGTGTTTGTTTTTCTTTTTCAGTGATGTTCATCCTGTAGAAGGCCCAAGAGCCACTCAAGGAATAGAGTTACAGAGTAAGAGGCACAGTTTATGGGTATACGTGCGTTGTGGTGCAGTGATTATTGACTCAGAAAGACAAATTGGGGAGCTGAGTTCGAATTTCAATTTTTTGTTTTTATTTTTTTATTTTAGAAAACTGAAAATGTCTTCTAGTTTTGTATTCAAAAATGTTTTGCTGAGAATAATTTTTTTGTTCAAAAATGAATTCTTGGTAATATTCTTCCTTTAAAAATGTATATTTTTCTATAAAAATCTATTTTTATCTATATTTCTCTAAAAGTGTATTTTTATACTTTCATAGTGTTTTGACCCCAGATTTGGGGGTTAACTATTGCCCATAGCTGGGACCCTAACAGGTGCTACCACTCCGAGTCAGGGTGGACCTGGGAACAACAACAAGTAAGCGGTGATTCCATGCCCCTCACAACCTCCTTGCTGCCAGATGCAGTTTACCATCATGCCCAGGACCCCATGGTTTTGGAGAGAATAAAAATGAAAAGGAAACTGGTACTTTTTTTCTTTTAATCATGCCACCCCAAGCAAGGCATTTTACTGCCACTGTTGTGCAGGGGGTTACATAGGAGGAATGTTATGAAGAGTGAGAGGTTGCAGGAGGTGTCAGGAAGAGAGAAGGAGAGGGAAGAGATTACTGATGAGAGTGGGGTGGACGAGGAGGAATGTTATGAGGAGTGAGAGGTTGCAGGGGGTGTCAGGAAGAGAGTAGGAGAGGGAAGAGAGTACTAATGAGAGTGGGGTGGATGTAGAAAAGCATGAGAGAGATGATGTAAGTTAGTGAGACAGGAGATGACTATTGACTTTACATTTAAATTCTTGGAGATTGTAACTGTCAGGAAAGCAAGTATGCGGAAGAGAATTCCACAGGCAGGAAGTGTGAGAAAAGAAGCAGCTGGAGTAGAATTTGCATTTACAATTTATCAATTTCACAGTAAAAGGGTGAGACCTAGTTGCTAATCTTGTGGCTTGAGGAAATTTGTATATAGAGGGTACCAGTGAGTTAAGTTCATCGAAGCAGAAGCCATGAAAGTATTTGTAGAAGAGACACAGGGAAGCCACACTGTGTCGGTGAGAAAGCGACTGTATCGAAGCTGCCAAGTCGGAATCGATCACATTACAGATTCTCCGTTGGATTTGGTCGAGGACACCTAAGTGGATAACATAAGCACCAGACCAGATATGGTAGCAATACTCAATGCACGGGTGGATGGTAGACTTGTATATGTGCAGGATTGTTTGGGACCGGAAAAACTTCCTGGCCCTACACAGAGAATCAACTTTCTTAGCAGCGGATTTAGCTATGGACTTATCAGGAAAAGACAACTGAAGTTTCTGGGACATGTAATGAGGAAGGATGGCTTGTTTGCAGTTAAATTGCTCAATATAACAGTTTGTGGAAAGATGCTGAAGTGGAACTTACTCCATTTATATTTAATGAGATGTGAAGTTGGTTCACAACAATGTACGTAACATGACAGTTCTTAGTCATGGAGGTTAGGACTGGCAGAACTAAGGAATGTAAACTCCTCATCTTTGTTGTTGTTATTGAAATGTTTTGGTCTTCATCAATAACAAGTGTGAGAGAGAAATCCAAAGGCATATCAGAAAAGCAAAAGATGCCGTCCAGAAAAATATGGCAGATGCAAGTCTCCTTGAGAGTAAACCATTGCACCTTCCTGGCCTCACTTTTTCAGCCGACCTGAAGGGGAACAACTACATCAAATCTATTATTGTATTTATTGTTAAAAAGGTTATATCACTGTTCAGGGGTCCTAGGCATGACGGTAAACTTCATCTTGTAGCAAGGCCTCTGATGCCTTTGTCAATATGACTCATAAAAGATAAAATAGTTCTTGTCCTAATACTTTTGCACGCTTGGGTGATCATGTCTCGAAAGGGACATGACTGACTGGGCAGAAGATTATCCCGCAGTAGTTTGCCATTGCTTTCTGCGGTAGACTGGTTGCCAACCAAGGCTATAGAACCCAATCTGTCCTGTTATTTAACCCATAACTGGAAGGAATGGACGGATTAATACCTTTCCCAAGGGTATTTGTGCGTAAGTGAATGCAATGAATTCAACTGGAATTTGAACTCGGCTCCCCGATTTCTTATTCCGAGCCGATATCCAATGCACCACAACGCACTATGATCACCAAAATTAAGCAACTTCCTGTCTCACTAACTTACGTTCTCTCTCTCATTCTTTTTTCTTCGTCCACACCACTCTCATCAGCATTCTCTTCCTTCTCCTATTCTCTTTCTTACACCCCCTTTCACTCCTCATAACATTCCTCCTATGTAACCCCCTGCAAAACAGTGGCAGTAAAATGCCTTGCTTGAGGGCGACAAGATTATAAAAAATAAAGTTACTTAGTTCCTCTATCCGTTAAGCCACACTCTCTACACAAGCTTTTCCTTCCCCACTATCTTTTTACTCTCCTCAGCCTTTCGCTCACCTTTGACCAACGGAAAAGTAGTAAAGATTGAGAGAGTAGGAGGAGAGAGCTTATAGCAATATCGCATCAGTAGCAGCTTAAGCTGGTGGTTGTAGAGTAATTATGTGTGTGTATATGTGTGTGTACTGTACAATATGGTAAAAATAGGTCAGTCAGTTGAGTGCCATATGTGATACACACTTGGGCGATCATGTCTCGAAAGAGACATGACTGACTGGGCAGAAGATTATCCTGCAGTTGGTTGCCATTGCTTTCTGCGGTAGACTGGTTGCCGACCAAGGCTATAGAACCCAGTCTGTCCTGTTATTCAACCTATAGTCAAAGTGAAAAGTGATGGATTAATACTTTTCCCGAGTGTATTTACATGTATGAATATATAAATGAATTCGACTGGAATTTGAACTCTGCTCTTCGATTCCTCATTCTGAGTCAATATCCATTACACCTTCTGAAATAACTACAAAGAAAAAAGGTCCTGGGCATGACGGTTAACTGCATCTGGCAGCAAAGCCACTGATTTCGAGGTTGCAAGGAGCATGGAACCACCTCTTAATTGCTGTTGCTCCCAGGTCCACCCTGACCCGGGGTGGTAGCACCTGTTAGGGTCCCAGCTATGGGCAAATTGTTAACCCTTCAAGTGGGGGTCAAAGCACTATGAAAGTATAAAAACAGACTTTTATGAAATATATGCATAAAAATTTTTGAAGGAAAAATGTTACCAACAAAAATAGGTTTTTGAAAGAAAGATGTTACCAACAAAAATACGTTTTTGAAGGAACTAATACTTCAGCGTTAAATGACCCCAAGGGATTGATATGCCGTAAAACAAACCAAACCAAACAAAGAAAAGATCTGAACCCTTTTATGAAGAAATCAGCTTCTCCTTAGACCTATTGCAAGATTTTTTTTAATCATGTCACCCCAAGCAAGGCATTCCACTGCCACTATAGTGCAGGGGGTTACACAGGGCGATAGACGAGTTAGGATGTACATAGGGGGAGAATTGGAGAGAATGGGAGGGTTAGTGTGTTAGGAGGTGTCTATTGACCTTACATTTAAATTCCTGGAGGTTATAGCTGTCGGGGAAGCAAGCATGCGGAAGGGAATTCCACAGGCGGGAAGTGCGAGAAAAGAAGCTGTTGGAGTAGAAATTGCGGTTACATTTCATCGGTTTCACTGTAAAAGGGTGGGACCTAGTTGCCAATCTAGTATCACGTGCAAACTCACACCTAGGGGGCACCAGTGATTTAAGTTCATCAGAGCATGAAAGTATATATAGAAGAGGCACAGGGAAGCCACGTCACGCCGGTGAGAGAGATACTGCAGGCGGTCATTCTTTAGGATATGAATTAATAAATCTGTGAGAATATCATTTAATTAACATTTTTTTAGAATAACAATTTCTCCTATTTAACCTATGGCTTGAAGAGGATGTAGTTTCATACGTTATCATGAGCTTAGAATTGAACGTAAAGATGTAGTTTTCTCAACCACTCTTATAATCATAACAAAAAAGATATGAGATTTTATTTTGATAATGGCTCACCAGAGAGAAACATTCCTGCTGGCCATCAACATGGCTGATGCTAGTCTCCTGGAGAGTAACATATTGTGCCACCTAGGCCTCGCTTTCCTGCCCGACTTCAGCATGGCTAAGGTAGTCTCCTGGAGAGTAACATATTGTGCCACCTAGGCCTCGCTTTCCTGCCCGACTTCAGCATGGCTAAGGTAGTCTCCTGGAGAGTAACATATTGTGCCACCTAGGCCTCGCTTTCCTGCCCGACTTCAGCATGGCTAAGGTAGTCTCCTGGAGAGTAACATATTGTGCCACCTTGGCCTCGCTTTCCTGCCCGACTTCAGCATGGCTAAGGTAGTCTCCTGGAGAGTAACACATTGTGTCACCTTGGCCTCGCTTTTCTACCCGCCTTCAGATTGGTTAAGGTAGTCTCCTGGAGAGTAACATATTGTGCCACCTAGGCCTCGCTTTCCTGCCCGACTTCAGCATGGCTAAGGTAGTCTCCTGAAAGGTAACACATTGTGCCTGACGTGGCTTCCTTCTGTCTTTTCTACAAATATTTCCATGCTAATTGCTCTGACGGCATGAATTGAAGCGTGCTACTAGATTGGCATTTAGATCCCACAATGTTATTATTAAAATGGTTAAATGTAACCGCCATTTTGCCTCAAATTTTTTTGAACTTCCCGCCGGTTGAATCCTTTCTGTTTACTTGCTTTTCTATCATGTACACTCTAAAAAAATTAATTGCAAAGTCAACCATCATTTTCTATCTTCCGGGCCCTGCACAGAGAGCCAACTTTCATAGCAGCGGATTTAGCAATGGATTCGATGTAGTCATTCCACTTGAGGTCCGCTGAGAGTCTAAAAGTTTAAATCTTTTTTAACCCGCAATTCAGCTGTTGCAGATGCAATGCTGTAAGACTATTATGAGTCTGTGACTATTTCCAGTGAACGACGATCTGCATTCCCTCATTCTCCAAATGCAGAAATTTCCAGCTGAGACCCACCAGACGATGTGCATAAGGGCGAAACCGTCCTAATTATCATCACATTCGCTTGTGATGAACGAAGTTACATTCGGACAGCTTGTTCTTAAGAGTTGCTCTTTTGCAAAACAGACACTGAAGAGAGTATTTCCTCAATCACTATAATCTTAACATTTTCCAATCTAGACGTAACTGTCGTTTATCCTACCTATCCTAATAATATATTATCTTTGTTTCTAATGAATTTTTCCTATTTCTTAATACCAAGTTTTGTTTCTAAAAGACCTCTTTCACTAATCCCATGTTTCTTAGGATTTCTGTGTCACACTGATTTTTTTTTTCTAATAAATTTTTCCTATTTCTTAAGACTTTGCTTAGTTTCTAAAAGACGTCTTTCACTATTCCCATGTTCTTTAAGATTTTTGTCACAATTATTTTTTTCCGACTGAACTTTTCCTATATCTTAATTCTTGGCTTAGTTTCTAAAAGACATTTTCCCTACACTGATGCTACCTAGGATTTTTGAACCAATGAATTTTTTTTTGTTTTCAATGAATTTTTCATAGTTATTAATGCTTAGTTTCTAAAAGACATCTAAACTTATTTATAAATGGAACTGTGTGTGTGTGTGTCTGTGTGTGTGTGCGTCTGTGTGTGTCCGTTACCTATAGACTCCGAAACGGCTGAACTGATTTTCTTGAAAATTTATACAGTTGTACTATAAGCGTCTGCGAGTGTTCTTAGCTAGGTTTTGTGTCGAGGTACCCCCAATAAATATCGATAATCGAAAAAATCGGGTTATAGGAGTGGTCCAATTTTAATCAAATTTGATACACTCATAGACAAAGACATAAATGATATTCAGAAGTTTCAAGGTTGCAGTTCTTACAATAGTGCAGAAAATCAAATAATATATATATATATATATATATATATATATATATATATATATATATATTTTAATTCAGATACATCAATCCAAGGGAAAAAAGCAGGAAGGTAAATTCCAAAAACCTGATCCTAATTAATATTAAAAATTTTATTTTAATATTAAAAAATGATACAGGAAGAGCGCTCCATGTAATAAAATATTACAGAGTAAATATAAATTAAAAAAGGATTAATTCAATGATCATTCAACATCATTGAATTAATCCTTTTTTAATTTATATATATATAAAAGGCAAAATGTTTGTGTGTGTGTCTGTTTATCTGCATGTATGTATGTTTTTTTTTTTTCAGCACTTTTATTTTAGTTTTTGCTTCAGGTTTGGCTCTAAGTAGGTATAATTGTAGTTCTTAGTCTCAGGATTTACTCAGAGGACTTATTTAGCCTTCAAAATTCAATTTACGACAAAAAACTTATTTGATATCAATACCAGGAAATCAAAATTTGACTTACATCCATTCATTTTTCTTTCAGTCTAAGGTTTTGCTTTAACTGTAAACAACTATTGCTTTTTAGTCTTTCGTGCCAACGTCCATTAAGCACTGGTACCCTTGGGAAAGGTATTAATCCATCTCTTCCCTCCAGTTATGGGTTAAATAACAGGGAAGGACTTAGAGACCCTGCCCTTAAAAACAAATCCCAATGAATCTTGATACTTGAAAAGAAAAAAAGTATTACTAGACACAAAACTTATATAAAAAAACAACAATAAATTGTTGAAAAAAAATGTATTACTAGCAATAAATAAATAAAATTTAGTTGGCAATAAACGACCCGCCAAGGTTGATATGCCATAAAAACAAAACAACCAATTATCTGAGAAGTTTGAAAACTTGTTATACTTTCATGGATATTTTAATAATGTCTGCAAGATTGCATTTGTTTTCAGTGTAAATCTGATAAAATCTGTTGTTCTACAAATTATTTTCTTTTCTTTATCTTTTCAGGTTGAAGGAAAATACAAATACTGCAGTTACAACAACATTGACGGACAAAAGGTTTATTTCTAGTAAGTCATTTTATGGATAATAAAACCTCCCAAATATAATCCAAATGATAATATTTTATTGCTTAATACCTTATTATAATAAAACATTAACAATTAATATATTAGAGGTATCAGGTGTATACTATCTTAATTTTTTTCTTAATTCCTGACCACTGACAATTCCTTTCTTCATAATTTTCAATGCATTTTAATAGTAAAATCATTAGCAATGCATTTATATTATACATCTAATAGCCCTATTCTATCAGTAATGCTTGCATTCATTCCTGACCACTGACAATCCCTTTCTTCCTGATTTTCAATGCATTTTTATAGTAAAATCATTAGCAATGCATTTCCATTATACATCTAATAGCCCTATTCTATCAGTAATGCTTGCATTCATTCCTGACCACTGACAATCCCTTTCTTCCTGATTTTCAATGCATTTTTATAGTAAAATCATTAGCAATGCATTTCCATTATACATCTAATAGCCCTATTCTATCAGTAATGCTTGCATTCATTCCTGACCACTGACAATCCCATTCTTCCTGATTTCCAATGCATTTTAATAGTAAAATCATTAGCAATGCATTTCCATTATACATCTAATAGCCCTATTCTATCAGTAATGCTTGCATTCATTCCTGACCACTGACAATCCCTTTCTTCCTGATTTCCAATGCATTTTTATAGTAAAATCATTAGCAATGCATTTCCATTATACATCTAATAGCCCTATTCTATCAGTAATGCTTGCATTCATTCCTGACCACTGACAATCCCATTCTTCCTGATTTCCAATGCATTTTTATAGTAAAATCATTAGCAATGCATTTCCATTATACATCTAATAGCCCTATTCTATCAGTAATGCTTGCATTCATTCCTGACCACTGACAATCCCATTCTTCCTGATTTCCAATGCATTTTTATAGTAAAATCATTAGCAATGCATTTCCATTATACATCTAATAGCCCTATTCTATCAGTAATGCTTGCATTCATTCCTGACCACTGACAATCCCATTCTTCCTGATTTCCAATGCATTTTTATAGTAAAATCATTAGCAATGCATTTACATTTTACATCTAATAGCCCTATTCTATCAGTAATGCTTTGGTCATTCCACAAACCACTGACAATCCCATTCTTCCTGATTTCCAATGCATTTTTATAGTAAATCATTAGCAATGCATTCCATTATACATCTAATAGCCCTATTCTATCAGTAATGCTTGCATTCATTTCCTGACCACTGACAATCCCATTCTTCCTGATTTCCAATGCATTTTAATAGTAAAATCATTTAACGTGCATTTCCATTATACATCTAATAGCCCACTATTCTATCAGTAATGCTTGCATTCATTCCTGACCACTGACAATCCCATTCTTCCTGATTTCCAATGCATTTTAATAGTAAAATCATTAGCAATGCATTTCATTATACATCCAATAGCCATATTCTATCAGTAATGCTTGCATTCATTCCTGACCACTGACAATCCCTTTCTTCCTGATTTCCAATGCATTTTATAGTAAAATCATTAGCAATGCATTTCCATTATACATCTAATAGCCCTATTCTATCAGTAATGCTTGCATTCATTCCTGACCACTGACAATCCCATTCTTCCCTGATTTCCAATGCATTTTAATAGTAAAATCATTGGCTATTCCATTATACATCTATTAGCCCTGATATTCTATCAATGCTTGCATTCATTCCTGACCACTGACAATCCCATTCTTCCTGATTTCAATGCATTTTTAATAGTAAAATCATTAGCAATGCATTTCCATTATACATCTAATAGCCCTATTCTATCAGTAATGCTTGCATTCATTCCTGACCACTGACAATCCCATTCTTCCTGATTTCAATGCATTTTAATAGTAAAATCATTAGCAATGCATTTCCATTATACATCTAATAGCCCTATTCTATCAGTAATGCTTGCATTCATTCCTGACCACTGACAATCCCATTCTTCACAGTTTCCAATGCATTTTAATAGTAAAAATCATTAAACAATGCATTTTCCATTATACATCTAATAGCCCTATTCTATCAGTAATGCTTGCATTCATTCCTGACCACTGACAATCCCATTCTTCCTGATTTCCAATGCATTTTTAATAGTAAAATCATTAGCAATGCATTTCCATTATACATCTAATAGCCTATTCTATCAGTAATGCTTGCATTCATTCCTGACCACTGACAATCCCATTCTTCCTGATTTCCAATGCATTTTTATAGTAAAATCATTAGCAATACATTCCATTATACATCTAATAGCCTATTCTATCAGTAATGCTAAAACATTCTGACCACTGACAATCCCTTTCTTCCTGATTTTCAATGCATTTTATAGTAAAATCATTGACAATGCATTTCCATTATACATCTAATAGCCTATTCTATCAGTAATGCTTGCATTCATTCCTGACCACTGACAATCCCATTCTTCCTGATTTCCAATGCATTTTTATAGTAAAATCATTTGTAATGCATTTCCATTATACATCTAATAGCCTATTCTATCAGTAATGCTTGCATTCATTCCTGACCACTGACAATCCCATTCTTCCTGATTTCCAATGCATTTTTATAGTAAAATCATTAGCAATGCATTTCCATTATACATCTAATAGCCCTATTCTATCAGTAATGCTTGCATTCATTCCTGACCACTGACAATCCATTCTTCCTGATTTCCAATGCATTTTATAGTAAAATCATTAGCAATGCATTTCCATTAATACATCTAATAGCCCTATTCTATCAGTAATGCTTGCATTCATTCCTGACCACTGACAATCCCTTTCTTCTGATTTTCAATGCATTTTTATAGTAAAATCATTATTAATGCCATTTTCCATTATACATCTAATAGCCTATTCTATCAGTAATGCTTGCATTCATTCCTGACCACTGACAATCCCTTTCTTCCTGATTTTCAATGCATTTTTATAGTAAAATCATTAGCAATGCATTTCCATTATACATCTAATAGCCTATTCTATCAGTAATGCTTGCATTCATTCCTGACCACTGACAATCCCATTCTTCCTGATTTCCAATGCATTTTTATAGTAAAATCATTAGCAATGCATTTCCATTATACATCTAATAGCCCTATTCTATCAGTAATGCTTGCATTCATTCCCTGACCACTGACAATCCCTTTCTTCCTGATTTTCAATGCATTTTTATAGTAAATCATTAGCAATGCATTTCCATTATACATCTAATAGCCCTATTCTATCAGTAATGCTTGCATTCATTCCTGACATGACAATCCCTTTCTTCCTGATTTTCAATGCATTTTTATAGTAAAATCATTAGCAATACACATTTCCATTATACATCTAATAGCCCTATTCTATCAGTAATGCTTGCATTCATTCTGACCACTGACAATCCCATTCTTCCTGATTTCCAATGCATTTTTATAGTAAAATCTGTTAACTTGATACATTTCCATTATACATCTAATAGCCTATTCTATCAGTAATGCTTGCATTCATTCCTGACCTGACAATCCCTTTCTTCCTGATTTTCAATGCATTTTTATAGTAAATCATTAGCAATGCATTTCCATTATACATCTAATGGCCCTATTCCAGCAGTAATGCTTGCATTCATTCCTGACCACTGACAATCCTTTCTTCCTGATTTTCAATGCATTTTATAGTAAAATCATTAGCAATGCATTTCCATTATACATCTAATAGCCCCTATTCTATATCAGTAATGCTTGCATTCATTCCTGACCACTGACAATCCCTTTCTTCCTGATTTTCAATGCATTTTTATAGTAAAATCATTAGCAATGCATTTCCATTATACATCTAATAGCCCTATTCTATCAGTAATGCTTGCATTCATTCCCACCAGCCACTGACAATCCTTTCTTCCTGATTTTCAATGCATTTTTATAGTAAAATCATTAGCAATGCATTTCCATTATACATCTAATAGCCCTATTCTATCAGTAATGCTTGCATTCATTCCTGACCACTGACAATCCCTTTTTTCCTGATTTTCATTGCATTTTAATAGTAAATCATTAGCAATGCATTTCCATTATACATCTAATAGCCCTATTCTATCAGTAATGGCATTCAATCTGACCACTGACAATCCCTTTCTTCTGATTTTCAATGCATTTTTATAGTAAAATCATTAGCAATGCATTTCCATTATACATCTAATAGCAACCCTATTCTATCAGTAATGCTTGCATTCATTCCTGACCACTGACAATCCCATTCTTCCTGATTTCCAATGCATTTTTTATAGTAAAATCATTAGCAATGCATTTCCATTTATACATCTAATAGCCCTATTCTATCAGTAATGCTTGCATTCATTCCTGACCACTGACAATCCTTTCTTCCTGATTTTCATTGCATTTTTATAGTAAAATCATTAGCAATACATTTCCATTATACATCTAATAGCTATTCTATCAGTAATGCTTGCATTCAATCCTGACCACTGACAATCCCTTTCTTCCTGATTTTCATTGCATTTTAATAGTAAAATCATTAGCAATGCATTTCCATTATACATCTAATAGCCATATTCTATCAGTAATGCTTGCATTCATTCTGACCACTGACAATCCCTTTCTTCCTGATTTTCAATGCATTTTATAGTAAATCATTAGCAATGCATTTCCATTATACATCTAATAGCCCTATTCTATCAGTAATGCTTGCATTCATTCCCACGACCACTGACAATCCCTTTCTTCCTGATTTTCAATGCATTTTTATAGTAAAATCATTAGCAATGCATTTTCCATTATACATCTAATAGCCCTATTCTATCAGTAATGCTTGCATTCATTCCTGACCACTGACAATCCTTTCTTCCTGATTTTCATTGCATTTTAATAGTAAAATCATTAGCAATGCATTTCCATTATACATCTAATAGCCATATTCTATCAGTAATGCTTGCATTTCATTCCTGACCACTGACAATCCTTTCTTCCTGATTTTCAATGCATTTTATAGTAAAATCATTAGCAATGCATTTCCATTATACATCTAATAGCCCTATTCTATCAGTAATGCTTGCATTCATTCCTGACCACAATAAATCCCATTCTTCCTGATTTCCAATGCATTTTTATAGTAAAAATCATTAGCAATGCATTTCCATTATACATCTAATAGCCCTATTCTATCAGTAATGCTTGCATTCAATCCTGACCATGACAATCCCTTTCTTCCTGATTTTCATTGCATTTAATAGTAAAATCATTAGCAATGCATTTTCATTATACATCTAATATGCATATTCTATCAGTAATGCTTGCATTCATTCCTGACCACTGACAATCCTTTCTTCTGATTTTCAATGCATTTTATAGTAAAATCATTAGCAATGCATTCCATTATACATCTAATAGCCCTATTCTATCAATGTGTACATTCCTTCCTGACCACTGACAATCCCTTTCTTCCTGATTTTCAATGCATTTGTAAATGAAATCATTAGCAATGCATTTCCATTATACATCTAATATCCCTATTCTATCAGTAATGCTTGCATTCATTCCTGACCACTGACAATCCCTTTCTTCCTGATTTTCAATGCATTTTATATTGAAGTATTAGCAATACATTTTCCATTATACATCTAATAGCCCTATTCTATCAGTAATGCTTGCATTCATTCCTGACTCCTGACAATCCTTTTCTTCCTGATTTTCAATGCATTTTTATAGTAAAATCATTAGCAATGCATTTCCATTATACATCTAATAGCCCTATTCTATCAGTAATGCTTGCATTCATTCTAAACCACTGACAATCCCTTTCTTCCTGATTTTCAATGCATTTTATAGTAAAATCATTAACAATGCATTTCCATTATACATCTAATAGCCCTATTCTATCAGTAATGCTTGCATTCAATCCTGACCACTGACAATCCCTTTCTTCCTGATTTTCAATGCATTTTTATAGTAAAATCATTAGCAATGCATTTCCATTATACATCTAATAGCCCTATTCTATCAGTAATGCTTGCATTCATTCCTGACCACTGACAATCCTTTCTTCCTGATTTTCAATGCATTTTTATAGTAAAATCATGCTAGCAATGCATTTCCGTATACATCTAATAGCCCTATTCTATCAGTAATGCTTGCATTCATTCCTGACCACTGACAATCCCTTTCTTCCTGATTTTCAATGCATTTTTATAGTAAAATCATTAGCAATACATTTCCATTATACATCTAATAGCCCTATTCTATCAGTAATGCTTGCATTCATTCCTGACCACACAACAATCCCTTTGCTTCCTGATTTCCAATGCATTTTTATAGTAAAATCATTAGCAATGCATTCCATTATACATCTATTAGCCTATTCTATCAGTAATGCTTGCATTCATTCCTGACCATGACAATCCCTTTCTTCCTGATTTCCAATGCATTTTATAGTAAATCCTTAGTAATGCATTTCCATTATACATCTATTAGCCCTATTCTATCAGTAATGCTTGCATTCTATTCCTGACCACTGACAATCCCTTTCTTCTGATTTCCAATGCATTTTATAGTAAAATCATTAGCAATGCATTTCCATTATACATCTAATAGCCCTGTTCTATCAGCAATGCTTGCATTCATTCCTGACCACTGACAATCCCATTCTTCCTGGTTTCCAATGTATTTTTATAGTAAAATCATTAGCAATGCATTTCCATTATACATCTAATAGCCCTATTCTATCAGGAAGTGCTTGGCATTCATTCCTGACCACTGACAACTTCCTTTCTTCCTGATTTTCAATGCATTTTTATAGTAAAATCATTAGCAATGCATTTCCATTATACATCTAATAGCCTTATTCTATCACATTGCTTGGTCTAACCCTACCTACTGACAATCCCTTTTTTCCTGATTTTCATTGCATTTTAATAGTAACTACTAGCAATGCATTTCCATTATACATCTAATAGCCCTATTCTATCAGTAATGCTTGCATTCAATCCTGACCACTGACAATCCCTTTCTTCCCTGATTTTCAATGCATTTTTATAGTAAAATCATTAGCAACGCATTTCCATTATACATCTAATAGCCCTATTCTATCAGTAATGCTTGCATTCATTCCTGACCACTGACAACTCCTTCCCTGATTTTCAATGCATTTTTATAGTAAAATCATATTAGCAATGCATTTCCATTATACATCTATAGCCCTATTCATCAGTAATGCTTGCATTCATTCCTGACCACTGGACAATCCCTTTCTTCCTGATTTTCAATGCATTTTTATAGTAAAATCATTAGCAATGCATTTCCATTATACATCTAATAGGCCCTATTCTATCAGTAATGCTTGCATTCATTCCTGACCACTGACAATCCCTTTCTTTCCTGATTTTCAATGATTTTATAGTAAAATCATTAGCAATGCATTTCCATTATACACTAATAGCCCTATTCTATCAGTAATGCTTGCATTCATTCCTGACCACTGACAATCCCTTTCCTGATTTTCAATGCATTTTTATAGTAAAATCATTAGCAATGCATTTCATTATACATCTAATAGCCCTATTCTATCAGTAATGCTTGCATTCATTCCTGACCACTGGATAACTTTCTTCCTGATTTTCAATGCATTTTATAGTAAAATTGCTTAGTAATGCATTTCCATTATACATCTAATAGCCCTATTCTATCAGTAATGCTTGCATTCATTCCTGACCACTGACAATCCCTTTTTCCTGATTTTCATTGCATTTTAATAGTAAAATCATTAGTAATGCATTTCCATTATACATCTAATAGCCCTATTCTATCAGTAATGCTTGCATTCATTCCTGACCACTGACAATCCCTTTCTTCCTGATTTTCAATGCATTTTTATAGTAAAATTATTAGTACCAGCATTTCCATTATACATCTAATAGCCCTATTCTATCAGTAATTAAATGCATTCATTCCTGACCACTGACAATCCCTTTCTTCCCTGATTTTCAATGCATTTTTATAGTAAAATCATTAGCAATGCATTTCCATTATACATCTAATAGCTCCCATTCTATCAGTAATGCTTGCATTCATTCCTGACCACTGACAATCCCTTTCTTCCTGATTTTCAATGCATTTTTATAGTAAAATCATTAGCAATGCATTTCCACTATACATCTAATAGCCCTGTTCTATCAGTAATGCTTGCATTCATTCCTGACCACCGACAATCCTTTTCTTCCTGATTTTCTTTTCTTTCTGTTTTCCTTTCTTATTTTTTTCAAGGATTTTAATTATAATCATTGAAAATGGTTAACAGATAAGGTGAAAGCACTTGGAACAAAATAACAATCATTATGATAATTTTTATGCACACTAAAACACCCAAAAAGTAAATCTTTTGTTTGAGAATAACAAAAACAAGAAGAATTTAGCAGAAGTATTTTTTCATTTACTTTTAATTAAACTTATATAAGAGAAGGATCGCTGCCTATATATATATATAGCTAACATATATAAAAGTGAACCTTGAAGTCAGCACTCAGATGCGAGAGACTGTTTTATGCTAGGCACAATCATCAGGCTACATGTGTTGGTTTTTTTCTTGGCTATTTATATATAAATGGGTCAGTGGTGCATTGTGGGTAATCCTTCTAGTGGTTATTTTTGTGGTAGTTATCTATTTATTTAGATAAATATATTTTATCAGGATGTGCGTTGTGGTGCAGTGGATATCTATTGGAAACGACAAATCGCTGAGCCGAGTTCAAATTCCAGTTGAATTCCTTGCATTCACTTATGCGCAAATACCCTTGCGAAAGGTATTAATTCATCTCCTTCCTCCACTTGTGGGTTAAATAACAGGACAGATTGGGTTCTATAGCCTTGGCTGGCAACCAGTCTATCACAGAAAGCAATGACAACCTACTGCAGGATAATCTTCTGCCCAGTCAGTCATGTCTCTTTCGAGACATGATCTTCTGCCCAATCAGTCATGTCTCTTTCGAGACATGATCTTCTGCCCAATCAGTCATGTCTCTTTCAAGTCTTGATCACCCAAAGCATATAGCACTTGACTGGTATTTTACTTGTTTTTACTTATTTGTTTATTTTTATTTTATTTTTATTTTTTTTATTTTATCTATTCTAATGGTTGTTATGGCGGCAGTGGTTTGTTAATTTGTTTATTTTTTGCATGGATTAAATTATTTGTTCTTTATTAGTATTTAGTATTCTTTTCAGCATAAATCTACTTTCGTGTGTTTTGGGTTTTATTAAAATTCTAATCAGTGTTTTTTAAAATAATAGACATTGTCAAGGGTGTCAAAAGGCTTGCTGCTTGTTGGAAATCCTCTTCCATATTTCTAGTCTTTAAGAACTCAGGTTCACCATCTGATCCTTCTATCAGCTTATTAGCGTTCTACCACATTTTGGCAAAGTACGAGAGGCTCTAATTAACCCTCAGCTCACAGGGTCGTTTTTTAGACAAGCAATATGGCTTACGCGGATATGTGTTGTGGTGCAATGGATACTGACTTGGAATGACAAATCAGGGAGCCGAGTTCGAATTCCAGTTGAATTCTTTGCATTCAGTCATGCTCAAATACCCTTGGGAAAGGTATTAATCAGTCTCTTCCCTCTAGTTATGGGTTAAATAATAGGACAGATTGGATTATATAGCCTTAGCTGGCAACCATTCGACTGCAGAAAGCAATGGCAACCTACTGTGGGATAATCTTCTGCTCAGTCAGTCATGTCTCTTTTGAGATATGATCGCCCAAAGCGTAAGACAAGGATGTGTCTTTTCACCAGATCTGTTCAACTTTTACAGAGAGAATATTTTGAGGACCCTAGATGACACACCAGGATTTGTTATTGGAGGCCACAGCTTGAACAACATAAGGTATGCAGATGATACAGTGCTGATTGCAGACACGGAAAGGAAACTACAAGACCCCCTACAGAAGGTATCGGTGGAGAGTAACAAAAAAGGACTACAAATAAACTTTGAGAAAACTGAATGCATGGTCATCAGCAAAAGGTGCAACCCAAAATGCCAAATACAGGTGGGAGAGACCAAAATCATGCAAGTACAAAAATTTAAATACCTAGGAAGTGTTCTAACAGGAGATGGAAAGTGCAACACGGAGATCCGAAGGTGAATTGGCATGGCAAAGGACGCGTTCCAGAAGATGAGCAAAATACTAACACACAGGAAAATTTTACTAGAAACAAAGAAGAGAGTGCTAGATTGCTATGTGATGTCAGTTCTTCAATATGGCAGTGAATGCTGGACAATATCATCAAAAATGAGGACAAAACTTGAAGCAGCGGAAATGTGGTTCTACAGAAGGATGCTGCGGATATTGTGGACTGATCATGCAAGCAACGATGAGGTGTTGGAAAGAATGGCAACAAAAAGGAAATTAATACTGAGCATCAGGAAGAGGCAACTGAAGTTCCTGGAACATGCAATAAGGAAGGAGAGCTTGAAGAACCTGTTACTGACAGGCTAGATGGAAAGAAAAAGAGACAGAGGAAGGCAGCGGATAACATATTTGAAGGACCTAATCATGTGGATGATGGAATGGGGGTTGCGAGGTGTAACAGAAGCAAACTTACTAAGAGCCACAAGGGATAGGGAGATGTGGAGAACCATGATCACCTCGGTCCTGAAGGGACAGGGCACATAGAAGAAGAAAAAGCTTTCTACCTCTTTTTTGGTAAAGTATGAGAGGCTTTAATTAACCCTCATCTCACAGGGTTGTCTTCTTTCAGACAAGCAATATGGTTTTTGCTTTTCTAACTCAACTGCTGATGTATTAACGATTATTGCTGAAAGAGTCTATCAAGTTTTAAATAATATTGAAGCTTGTTTTGTTGCTTTTGATATCGTGAAGGCATTTGACAGGGTTTGGCATATTAGCCTTTCTCACAAGTTCAAAGGTTGTGCTATTTATGGAAGAATTCTTAAACTGATTCAGTCTTTATCAAATTGTGAAATGAAAGTTGATTGAATAGTTGATTGATAACTCTTTTAAATCTTTTTGCATTAATACTGGTGTTCCCCAAGGCTCTATTCTTGGACATATTGTTCCTAAATTTCATAAATGATCTTCCTGATGTCAACTCAGTATCTATGATCTTTGACGCTGACACAAATATTTACTCTTTTCTTTATGGTAAATATGATCAGTTTGATAAGGTTAAACTCACAGCTTCAATTGGCAGTATTAATCATTATTGCTGAATATCTTTGTTGTCGATTCTCAAAAATAAAGAAAATGTGTAAATCCACTTTCAAATGTTTTGGTTTTTATTATAAATCTAATCATCGCTTTTTAAAACAACAGACATTGTTGAAGAAGACTAAAGGCTTGATGCTTGTTGGAAATCCTCTTCTGTCATTCCAGTCTTTAAGAACTCAGATGTACCGTTTGATCCTTCTATCAGCTTATTAGTCTTCTATCGCTTTTTGGCAAAGTACAAGAGGCTTTAATTAACTCTGAATCGGTTAAGCATCTCTCCTCGTATAGTCTTCTTCTAGACAAGCAATGTGGCTTTTGCTTCTCTAGATCAACTACTGATGTATTAATGATAATTTTCTGAAAGAATCTATCAAGATTTAGAAAAGAATAGTGAAGCTTGAGTTGTTGCTTTCAATATCTCAATGGTATTTGACAGGGTTTGGTATATTGGTTTTCTCAACAAGTTGAAAGATTATGCTATATCTTGAAGAATTTTTTAACTGATTCAGTCTTTATCAAATTGTGAAATGAAACTTGATTGAATAGTTGATTGATAACTCTTCTAAATCTTTTCGCATGAAAACTGGTGTTCCCCAGGGATCTATTCTTGGATATATTGTTCCTAAATTTCATAAATGATCTTCCTGATGTCAACTCAAGATCTATGACCTTTGATGCTGACACAAATATTTACTCTTTTCTTTATGGTAAATATGATCAGTTTGATAAGGTTAAACTCACAGCTTCAATTGGCAGTATTAATCATTATTGTTAAATATCTTTGTTGTCAATTCTCAAGAATAAAGAAAATGTATAGATCCACTTTCATATGTTTAGATTTTATTAAAATTTTATTAAAATTCTAATCACTGCTTTTTAAAACAAATCTTGCAGAGGGAATCAAAAACCTTCCTGTTTTAAGTTTTAATGCCTGTTGAAAATCCTTTTCTATAGTCCCAGTCTTTAAGAACTTAGATGCACCGTCTGTTCCTTCTACCAGCTTATTAGCCTTTGACTGCTTTTTGGCAAAGTAAGAGAGGCTCTAATTAAGTCTTACCTCACAGGGTCTTCTTTCAAATAAGCCATATGACTTTTGCTTCTCTATGTCAACTACTGATGTATCAATATTATTGCTGAATGTCTTTTTTTGTCAATTCTCAAGAATAAAGAAAATATATAAATACACTTTTGTGTGTTTTGGATTTTATTAAAATTCTAATCATTGCTTTTTAAAATGATAGACATTGTTGAGGGAGTCAAAAGGCTTGCTGATTGTTGGAAATCCTCTTTTGTTGTTTCAGTTTTTAAGAACTTCGGAGCTCCATTTGATGCTTCTAACTATCAGCTTATTAGCCTCTTATGGCTTTTTGGCAAAGTACGAGAGGCTTTAATTAACTCTGAATTGGTTAAGCATCTCTTCTCGTATAGTCTTCTTCTAGACAAACAATATGGCTTTAGCTTCTCAAGGTCAACTACTGATGTGTCATTGATAATGGCAGAATATCTTTGTTGTCGATTCTTAAGAATAAAGAAAATGTCTAAATCCACTTTCAAATGTTTTGGTTTTTATTATAAATCTAATCATCGCTTTTTAAAACAACAGACATTGTCAAAGAAGTCAAGTTTTGTTGTTTGTTGGAAATCCTTTTCTGTTGTTCCAGTCTTTAAGAATTCAGATGTACCGTTTGATCCTTTTATCAGCTTATTAGTCTTCTATCGCTTTTTGGCAAAGTACAAGAGGCTTTAATTAACTCTGAATTGGTTAAGCATCTCTTCTCGTATAGTCTTCTTCTAGACAAACAATATGGCTTTCGCTTCTCAAGGTCAACTACTGATGTATCATTGATAATGGCAGAATATCTTTGTTGTCGATTCTTAAGAATAAAGAAAATGTATAAATCCACTTTCAAATGTTTTGGTTTTTATTAAAAATCTAATCATCACTTTTTAAAACAACAGACATTGTTGAAGAAGTCAAAAGTCTTGCTGCTTGTTGGAAATCCTTTTCTGTGGTCCCAGACTTTAAGGACTCAGATGTACCGTTTGATCCTTCTATCAGTTCATTAGCCTTCTACTGTTTTTAGGCAAAGTACGAGAGGCTTTAATTAACTCTGAATTCTTCTAGACAAGCAATATAGCTTTTGCTTCTCTTGATCAACTTCTGATATATCAATGATTATTGCTGAATATTGTTGATTCTCAAGAATAAAGAAAATGTGTAAATCCACTTTCAAATGTTTTGGTTTTTATTATAAATCTAATCATCGCTTTTTAAAACAACAGACATTGTCAAAGAAGTCAAGTTTTGTTGTTTGTTGGAAATCCTTTTCTGTTGTTCCAGTCTTTAAGAATTCAGATGTACCGTTTGATCCTTCTATCAGCTTATTAGTCTTCTATCACTTTTTGGCAAAGTACAAGAGGCTTTAATTAACTCTGAATTGGTTAAGCATCTCTTCTCGTATAGTTTTCTTCTAGACAAACAATATGGCTTTCGCTTCTCAAGGTCAACTACTGATGTATCAATGATAATGGCAGAATATCTTTGTTGTCGATTCTTAAGAATAAAGAAAATGTATAAATCCACTTTCAAATGTTTTGGTTTTTATTAAAAATCTAATCATCGCTTTTTAAAACAACAGACATTGTCGAAGAAGTCAAGTTTTGTTGTTTGTTGGAAATCCTTTTCTGTTGTTCCAGTCTTTAAGGACTCAGATGTACCGTTTGATCCTTCTATCAGCTTATTAGTCTTCTATCACTTTTTGGCAAAGTACAAGAGGCTTTAATTAACTCTGAATCGGTTAAGCATCTCTTCTCATATAGTCTTCCTCTAGACAAGCAATATGGCTTTTGCTTTTCTAGGTCAACTACTGATGTATTAATGATTATTTTCTGAAAGAATCTATCAAGATTTAGAAAAGAATAGTGAAGCTTGAGTTGTTGCTTTCGATATCTCAAAAGCATTTGACAGGGTTTCGTATATTGGTCTTTTTCACAAGTTGAAAGATTATGCTATATCTTGAAGAATTTTTTAACTGATTCAGTCTTTATCAAATTGCAAAATGAAAGTTGATTGAATAGTTGATTGATAACTCTTTTAAATCTTTTTGCATGAATACTGGTGTTTTCCAGGGCTCTATTCTTAGACATATATTGTTCCTAATTTTCATATATGATCTTCCTGATGTCAACTCAGTATCTCTAATGTACTGAGCTGACACTGTCTTGCTATTGTTTCTCTCTCACCATGAGCATGACAGGAAGGAAATATATATATATATATATATATATATATATATATCAAACAGTAACTACTTACAGTTTTATGCTACATTGTTTGGTTAATAATTTGAATGCAGTTCAGTTCGGCTACTAAATTTAATGCTCTCGGCCACTGGCCGTTTACATCCTGTGAATAAGCTGCTGGAAAAACTGCTTATCTCTGCTGTATGCTGATAGCCTAGCGGAAAGATATCTGTCTGATGACAAATCAGTCAAGTTTCAATCCCGGCTTGAGGCAAATGGTTAATCTAGCTGCACTGATGATCTGTGAAACAGTGAAATATGCTGGTATGCATATATATATATAAATATGTATATAATATATACTAACAGTATAGCCCGGCATTGCTCAGGTGTAATGAAAGCTTTAAAACTAATCCATAGTCCTGGAGCTCAGACTCAGCCTAAAGAATATTTGTGTGAAGTTTGGTGTGATTTGGATAAAAATGTGGATTTGTATAAAGGATATACAGACAGATAAACAGGTACACACACAAACATCTTGCCTTATATATATATATATATTATTGATTTTCTTCACTATTGTAAGAACTGCAACCTTGAAATTTCTGAATATCGTTTCTTATGTCTTTGTCTATGAGTGTATCAAATTTGATTAATATCAAACCACTCCTTCTATAACCTGATTTTTTGATTATCGATTTTTGATATTTATCGAGGGTACCTCAACACAAAACCTAGCTAAGAACACTTGCAGACGCTTATAGTATAACTGTGTCAATTTTCAAGAAAATTGGTTCAGCCATTTTGGAGTCTATAGGTAACGGCACACACACACACACACACACACACACACACACACACACACACGCACACACACACACACACACACACACACACAGTTTCATTTATAAATAAGTTTAGATAACTGTAAAAAATTTGGACAAGCATCCCATCAAATCAGTAAGTATATACATGATATTGAAAAGTGAGGATGGGATGAAACATAAAAAATAATTTCCCCCAATTTTTGTTTTAATAAAATAGCCTATTCAGTAAGATATTTATTCAATAAACAGAGCCTATAGCAGTTCAAGGCTAGAGAACCTAGTCTACTATACTAATTTGGATTAATGAAATAGGATAGCTGTAGTGACCCATGATCATCTAAGTCCACAGGGGACAAGACATTTTAAGACTTTTTGTAAATATTCAGAGAACTTAAAACGATTACTTGGTTACTTATTTTAGTGCATCAATTTACTTATAAATACTGGCACATTACAGTGGAGGAGTAAGAGATTAGTTGTTTTTGTTGAGTGGTATATTGACACTTCTCTATCCTAAAAATTTTCTTTAATCAGATAATTCTTTGATATTTTTAGTGTTATGAGTTGTAACTAAAGAAAAAAAATGACCAAAACACAGAGCGTAATCACAGACAAATATTTAATTTCCAAAAAAGAACAAGTAAAATATATACAAAATTTACCATTTTTTTTCATTCAAACAGAAATATACAGTTTACAAATGGCAAGTGTCACAGGTAAGTGTTATGAAGTATTATGAAGGGGAAAGAAGGTGAGTCTTTACTCAGTTAAGCAAGTGAAGTAGTTTAGGTGCTATACTTTTTGGAAATTCTCAAATGTGTATATAAAGAATAATTATTAGTTTGGTCAATGAAAGAGTCAAAAAAATCTATTGACCCATTTAGTTCCATGAGGTTCTCTTTCAGGTTTTAGTTGGTCGGCAACTTCTAGGAGAGATTCTTTCGGCTTGAAGTTGAAGAAAGTGACATGGTGCTCCTCCATGACACTGGAGCCATCGTTGTTTGGCCCTCCTTCATAACTCTACATAGCTGTTTGGCCCTCCTTCATAACTCTACATAGCTGTTTGGCCCTCCTTCATAACTCTACATGGCTGTTTGGCCCTCCTCCATGACTCTACATGGCTGTTTGGCCCTCTTCCATGACTCTACATGGCTGTTTGGCCCTCTTCCATGACTCTACATGGCTGTTTGGCCCTCTTCCATGACTCTACATGGCTGTTTGGCTCTCTTCCATGACTCTACATTTTGATTTGACCCTCCTCCATGACTCTACATGGCTGTTTGGCCCACTTCCATGACACTACATAGCTGTTTGGCCCTCCTCCATGACTCTACATGGCTGTTTAGCCCTCTTCCATGACTCTACATGGCTGTTTGGCCCTCTTCCATGACTCTACATGGCTGTTTGGCCCTCTTCCAGGACTCTACATGGCTGTTTGGCTCTCTTCCATGACTCTACATGGCTGTTTGGCCCTCTTCCATGACTCTACATGGCTGTTTGGTCCTCTTCCATGACTCTACATGGCTGTTTGGTCCTCTTCCATGACTCTACATGGCTGTTTGGTCCTCTTCCATGACTCTACATGGCTGTTTGGTCCTCTTCCATGACTCTACATGGCTGTTTGGCCCTCTTCCATGACTCTACATGGCTGTTTGGCTCTCTTCCATGACTCTACATTGTGATTTGACCCTCCTCCATGACTCTACATGGCTGTTTGGCCCACTTCCATGACTCTACATAGCTGTTTGGCCCTCCTCCATGACTCTACATTGCCGTCTGGCTCTCCTCCATCACTCTACATAGCTGTTTGACCCTCTGCCATGCCTCTATAAAGCTGTTAGGCCTTCACTCTGCAAAATGTTGCTGACTCCTGATCTTCAAGTCAGTAAAGTGCCATATGTAATACATGCTTGGGCAATGATGTCTCTTTCAATCAATAAGTGACTAGCAGATGTAATACCAAATGTATTTTTACACATAAGTGAATGCAATAAATTCAACTGGAATTTGAACTCAGCTCTTAGATTTCTCATTCTGAGCTGATATCCATTGCACCACAATGCATGTCAAGTGATATGGCATTAAAAACAAAACTGTATTAAATCCATAGTAGTTTGAGTTTGAGTTTGAATTTTATTTAACGGCATATTATGGTTTATTTAATGCCAAAATGGTTGGGTTTTAAGGTTTTGTATTTTTTTTTTTATGTTCAGTTATAGTGAGAAGATTAATTTAGTTAGATTTTAATGAAAATTTATTTTTATTCTTTTTTAATTTAGAAAACTGAAAATGTCTTCTAGTTTTATATTAAAAAATGTTTTGCCGAGAACAAATTTTTTTTCCTTCAAAACTGTGTTATGGTAAAAATTTTTCTTCAAAAATCTCTTGTTGGTTATATTTTCCCTTCAAAAATGTATATTTTTCTATAAAAGTCTATTTTTATGTATATATTTTTAGAAAAGTGTATTTTTATACTTTCATAGTGTTTTGACCTCAGATTTGGGGGTTAACTATTTCCCCATAGCTGAGACCCTAGCAGGTGCTACCACTCCGGGTCAGGGTGGACCTGGGAACAACAGCAATTAAGAGATGGTTCCATGCTCCTCACAACCTCCTAATCAGAGGTCTTGCTGCCAGATGCAGTTTACCGTCATGACCAGGACCCCATGGTAGTGCCTGCAGTTTAGGGCCATCTGTTTTAATTATCTTTTTTTTTCTCTCAATTTCAGTTGCAGTGGTTACCAGACATGCTGTGGAGACAAATGCTGCGATGACCTGGATCGATTCTACAGACTCTGGTACTTCTGGTGCGTCTTTTCACTATCGTGGCCTCGTTTTAGCCTCATCAGTCACTAAACCAACCAATATCGTCTCAATATTTTTTTTCCTTAGGGTTAAACATAAAGAATTACTTTTGGTTTGGCAGGGGACAGCTAAGGTCACATGACGATGGTAGTGAGAATTAACAGTGGGGAGTAGGAGGTTGGTTGTTTTTGTTTAGCAGCATATCAACACCTCTATGGGTTATTTATGTAACCCTGATATAAGAGAGCTGTCGGTACCTGATAAAAGTTATCTTATATCCGGGTTTCTCTTATATCGGGGTTTGGTCTATTTTACATACATTACCACAGGCTCTAATTTGGGACCAGAAAAAATAATTTTATGGCTCCAACTAAATATATTTTGAACGAAATTGTATTCCCTGAACTACAAATAAAATGTATCGTTGGTCATTTTGCTTTAATTATGAATTGTTGGTTGGTTGATTTGGTTTAGCAGCATATCAACACCTCTATGGGTCATTTAATACCAAAATCTAAATATTTTGAACATAATTTTATGGCCTCAACTAAATATATTTTGAACGAAATTGTATTCCCTGAACTACGAATAAAATGTATTGCTGGCCATTTTGATTTCAGTATTTATAATTGGTAGGTTTATTTTGTTTTGTGGCATATCAATACCTCTATGGGTTACTTCATGCTGAAATCTAAATATTTTGTCAGTCAGTTAAGTGCCATACGTGATACATGCTTGGGCGATCATGTCTCGAAAGAGACATGACTGACTGGGCAGAACATTATCCCGCAGTAGGTTGCCATTGCTTTCTGCGGTAGACTGGTTGCCGACCAAGGCTATAGAACCCAATCTGTCCTGTTATTTAATCCATAACTGGAGGGAAGAGACTGATTAATACCTTTCCCAAGGGTATTTGTGCATAAGTGAATGCAATGAATTCAGCTGGGATTCGAACTCGGCTCCCCGATTTTCTCGTTCCGAGCCGATATCCACTGGACCACAATGCACATACACAACTTAATTAATTTTTTTAAGGTAATAATAGTTTTAGTGATACAGTGCTTACTAATTAACCCATAACTGGGGGGAAATAGTTGGATTCATAACTTTCCCAAGGGTACTTGCATGCAAGTGAATTTAATGAACCCAACTTGAATTGGAACTTGGTTCTTTGAGTAACAATTCTGAGCTATTATCCATTACACCGCCTGCACATCCAAGCTTACAACACCTGGTATTCCCAAGCGGTAACCAATCTAGGTACTAACCAGGCTTGACGTTGCTTAACTTCAGTGATCGTATAGGAACATAAGCTGGAGGTAGGCAGAATTATGCAAAAAATGCAGAGAAATAGAGACCAGGAGTGAGAATGTCATGGAAAGGGTGATGGGATGAGAAAGTAGGAGGGATGATGTGAGGAAGTGGGGTGGGGAGAGGGGAGAGAAATAGTCAGGAAGTGAAAAAAAAGATTCACTCAAATGGCACTGTCTGTTTGCCCAATAAATGTAGAATGTTTCCTGATAAGAAAACAGCTAATATTAAAATTATCAGAGTTGAGAACAGATACTGCACTTTGGTCCCAATCTGATGACCAAGTAAAGAAAATTCTAACTTGAGTAATAATAGGTGCTCGATCAATGAAAATTGAATTTTTCCAGTCTGGATTATTACATTCTTTTGAGAAAGGTATGGGTATTTTTCAGTGTGTCCATACTGCTAGCAAATGTTACACAAGGTCAGTTTAAAGTGGGTTTTATCAGCAGAATCAGGCTAGATACAGGACAAGAACAGTGTGGTTTTGTTAAAGACACGGGAACAAGGAATGCCATATTTATGATTAGGATGCTCTCCGAAAGGGCAATACAAATGAAGAAGGAGCTATACCTGTGCTTCATTGATTACGCAAAGGCGTTTGACAAAATACGCCACAAAGAACTGATGGAGATGCTCGGCAGCCTGGACATATTTGGGAAAGACTTGAGAGTAATAAAGAATCTTTACTGGCAGCAAACTGCTTGCATACGGACAGGTAATGAATTGAGTAGATATACAAAGATAGAAAGGGGCGTAAGGCAAGGATGTGTCTTTTCACTGGATCTGTTCAACTTGTACAGCGAAAATATTTTGAGGACCCTAGAAGTTATGTTTGGATTCGTAATCGGAGGCCACAATTTCAACCACCTAAGGTACGCAGATGATACAGTGCTGATAGCAGACACAGAAAGGAAACTACAAGACCTCCTACAGAAGGTAGCAGAAGAAAGTAACAAGAAAGGAGTAGAAATAAACTGTACGAAAACTGAATGCATGGTCATCAGTAAAAAGAGCAGCCCAAAATGCCAAATACAGGTGGGGGATACCAGAATCAAGCAGGTAAAAAAATTTAAATACCGGGAAGCGTTATAAGAGAAGACAGAAAATGCAACACAGAGATCCGAAGGTGAATTGGCATGGCGAAGGAAGCATTCCAGAAGTTAAGTAAGGTATTAAGAAACAGGACAATTTTGCTAGAAACTAGAAAGAGAGTACTGGATTTCTCCCTTACTGCTCTGAATTATTTAATAAGACTTGTATTAATAAATCGTTATTTTCTCAGTTTAAATAACTTGCAAAAGGTTGATAAACTATAAAAATCCTTATAAAGAAGGGCCTAATATTAGCATTACCAATAAAGATGAGCAGAACAGATAGTACACTTTGATCCCAGCCCAATGGTCAGGGAGCAAAGAAAAGTGTAACTCAAGTCACAGTGTCTGTTTAGTCAATGAATACCAAATGTTTTCTTATAAGGACATGGCAGAAACATCAGTTAACAAGATGAAAATTAATACAGGTCTAAAAACAAACTGAAACAATCATTCTACAACAATACTCACTCAAAGACGCAATCATTCAAACATAACAAGTACAAAATGCTTACTCGAGATACAAAAAGGATTCGCTTGGTTAATGAATGTTAATCCTGGAACGCTAACCATCAATTAAAGTTACACCACTACTAACTATGGGTATATCATACCCAATTTTGAAAATATCAAAAAAATATTAAATGTAAATCTTTATTTGAAATATTTTACATGCAGCCACTTCAAAATTTGTACTTTGAGTTAACATTAATAGGAACCGAAAAACATTATTTAGGTAAGAAAATTAGGTACTGAAAATTGTAATTAAAATGGCATCATTTGCACTGGGTACTATATACCCAGCACAAATGACGCCATGTGGACTTGCATTGTGATGCAGTGGATATCGGCTCAGAACGAGAAATTGGGAAGCCAAGTTCGAATTCCAGTTGAATTCTTTGTATTCACTTACGTGCAATTACCCTTGAGAAAGTTATTAATTTGTCTCTTCCCTCCAGTTATGGGTTAAATAATAGGATAGATTGGGTTCTATAGCCTTGGCTGGCAACCAGTCTACCACAGAAAGCAATGGCAACCTACTGCAGAATAATCTTCTGCCCAGTCAATCATGTCTCTTTCGAGACATGATCGCCTAATTGTGTATCACGTATTGCACATAACTGACTGACTATATACCCAAGGTTAGTGTTCTCGGGTTAAATGTCTCCTTATAAGGAAATTGCTAATATTAGCATTAGTATTAGAGTTGTGAACAGATACTACATGTTGATCCCTGCCCAATGACCTTTGTAAAAGTCAACAGACTCAGAATGTGATTTGCAAATTCTACTTAAGTTCTATGATAGCAAAATATATCTGGACACAGTTACTTTCTAATTAATTTCACCTACCATCAGTTTGTCTTTTGGTTTGATTAAAAAGAATTATATGCCCTCCTCATAGGGATTACAATTTCAATGCTAATAATCAAAAACAAAATTAAAACTTACATTGGGCACATATGCACCACACTTTCTCATAGACTGACCTGTCACCTTTCAAAATTCAATGAATCTGTGTGCTCATCAAACAGTAAATCCTAAATGACCAAAATATGACTATGAGCATTAACATTAGTAGACAACACTAAAATACTTTACAGTACCCAATGCAAAGAAAGACTCAAAACCTTTTATTATACAAAATAAACATCGCACATTAATTAAAATTATTTAACACCGGAGATCCAGTTGAATTCTCTGCATTCACTTATGCGCAAATACACTTGGGAAAGGTATTAATCTGCCTATTCCCTCCAGTTATGGATTAAATAACAGAAGAGATTGGGTTCTATAGCCTTGGCTGGCAACCAGTCTACCGCAGAAAGTAATGGCAACTTACTGTGGGATAATCTTCTGCCCAGTCAGTCATTTCTCAAAAGAGGCATGATCATCCAAAGTATGTATCGTGTATGGCAATTAACTGACTGACTGAATATCATAGTTGAAAACATGATTAAGACTTCTACTGGGCATAAAGTGGGGGATCGGTCCTCTATTGTTATGAAGCAATAAACTTATCCCCTACTAATTAATAATTATTAATATAATTATATACTATAATCCGTCACTTCTCAATCCAGCTATATGTTGAATAGCAGGACAGATTGGGTTCTATGGCCTTGGTTGGTAACCAGTCTACTGCAAAAAGTAATGGCAACCTACTGCGGGAAAAACTTCAGTCATGTCTCTTTCGAGACATGATCACCCAAGTGGATATCACATATGGCACTTAACTGACTGACAATATAATAGCTGGAAACATAGCTTCTACTGGGCATAAAGTGGGGGATAGGTTCTTCATTGTTATGAAGTAATAAACTAATCCCCCACTAATTACTACTTTTAATAAAATATAATAATATAATCCATCTCTTCTCATTCCAGCTATGTGTTTAATAGCAGGATAGATTAGGTTCTATAGCCTTGACTGGCAACCAGTCTACCGCAGAAAAATAATGACAACTTACTGCAGGATAATCTGCCCAATCAGTTATGTCTCTTTCGAGACATGATCGCCCAAGCGTGTATCACGTATAGCACTTATCTGCCTGACTGACTAACACAAGAGAGGGTATTCTGAAGTGCATCTTACATATTATGAAAATACTAAATGGTTCTGAAAGTTTGGGGGGCACTTAGGGGGCTTATATTTTTCTGAGTTCAAGGGGATCAAACTTTAAAACTGGAGTTTTATAGACAAAGCTTTGTGTAATTGTTCAGTCTACTTGTTAGCAAATACATGCTAGCTATCAACACTAGCAATTAACATACATAAAATTTCATAATATTGAACTCAGCACAATTTCTATAAGAAAAAGTACTTATAGATAACGTCAAACATTATGTTATTGAGTGATCACTTCGAATGTTTTTGTACTGCTGAACTAATGTTAAGAATTTAATCAAGTTAAATGACATGATTAAATTCAGTAATTTCTGGGATGAGGAATAAAAGTTGCCCAGCACCTGCAACCATATGTCACACTGGTGTTGGTATTACTACTGACCAGTGGTGATTGTAGTACTCTGACTATGGGTCATTTAGGGCTTAGATTTTTCCGAGGAGGGCGGTTAGATTCAAGCAACATTTTCATATTACACCGTTATTGTATAGACAACTTAGGAATGAGTTTGAATACAAGTATGTTACTTCACTAAATTAAACAGAATAACTTTTCATTCATAAGTAATGGTGTCTTCATTTATTCTTGCCCTCTTTTCCACTCTCAAGCTGTTGGAACACAAGAGATTAATTTCAAAAGAAAGTCAAAGGGTTAATATTAATGTCAATACTAGCAGAACAATGTAATTTGTCTGCTCTGATTTTTTTTCCTCTACATAACTAAAGCACAAATTAAATGAGAGAAAAAAAAAATTGGGGACATTATTTCTAATTAACTTCTTTCTTTAGATATAAAAATATGACTATTAAGTCTCTTTCCCTCCCTAATCACATATCTGTTTCTATCTACCTGGTTGTTTTATTTTATTTTTTTTTTCAAACTGGTCTCTGTATGTGTCCTTAAAAGCTAAATAAAAAAGAAAATGCAGCAAAAATGCTGAAGATCAAATCTTATCAAAATCAGAAGCTTGGCTCCTTTTGGCTTCTTTGCAGAAAAGTGGTAATTTGGTCCGAGATTGAGTGTCCAGATACTCTGGCCCTACTCTGTGTTGACACACAGATAAGATAGTCATTTTATCATAAAGCCTGATATTAACCAATCACTTAATATTAAATAAATAGTAAAACTCATGAGCAGGGGAAGGTTTTTCATCCAATTTTCTTTTCGCACCATATGATAGATATAAAACCACAGACATTAAATTTTTTTATCCATGATTAAAAGCAGCCAGTCTGGGAAGTAAGCAGGGTGTAGCAGAAATACTTCCCACACAATGGTTAGACATTATCTGGATAAAGCTAAATAAAAAAGAAAATGCAGCAAAAATGCTGAAGATCAAATCTTATCAAAATCAGTTTCATTAATTTTTGAAGCTTATAAAAGGGTCAATCAAGGGGCTAGCCAAAATTCCGCAGGAGGGGACTTAGCTGCTTCTGACCCCCGCCTAGAATTGCCACTGGTTGTGTAAGGGATGAAAAATAGTCCTGGGTAAGATGATAAACTACAACTGGCAGCAAGTTTTCTAATCAGAAGATTGGAGATTTTAGAAGTGTGGAACTAATTCCTAATTGTTTTTGTTCCCAAGTCTACCCTGACCCCTGGATAGTAGCACCTGTTAGGATCCCAGCTGTGGGCAAATAGTGGATCTCCCCAAAAATAAAAATGAAAGTATAAAAATACATTTTGAAAGTAAAAAATACCAACAATTCATATTTACATAAAAAAAAGTTCTCAGCAATACATATCTATATCAAAGATACCAATAATACACACATACTAACAAATTGTAGCGACTTCACCCAAATCCATTTAAAATGCTAATAAACAACTAATATAAATACTTTCATGGGATTAATCCCATATACGTCTGACAATTTCTTAAATCAAACTGTATTCCAATTTATAACTTCAACAAAAAACACATATATAACCGACTCTAGTAATTATATACACGCAAACATATGCACAAACTCTGAGTATCATCTATCATGTATTCAATTGTGAAAGTAGAATAACACATATCGTATTTTTATTATTTCAAAGCTTCCAAGAAAATTAAATTTCGACATCAATTGGCCCATAAGAGCTGATATGCCGTCAAACAAACAAATCAAAGCTCCCAAGTAAATTAAATTTTACCAAACAACTAAAGAACGCTTTCATGACATTAGTCTATATGCGGTTTCTGGTTTTCTCTTTTCCAGTCTTCTCACTTTTTTTTTTTTTTCAATTGGAGTAGATAGACTAAACTATCATCCGGTTCACACTCCACCCACGTCTATTGAACAGGTGAAGAGTCTCATCCCTTGTTTCCTGTTTAGGATGTGGTTTCCGGTTTTCTCTTTTCCAATCTTTTCACTCCTATATAGCCCCCTGCACATCAGTGGCATTACTGCCTTGCTCGGGGTGATATGATTAAAAAAAAAATAATAATAATATTTTACAATTCTCGTAATGAAATTAAACTGTATTCCAAAATATAACTTCAAGAAAACTAAAATATCAAACACACATATGGTAGTAGTAATTATATCTGCACAAACACGTGCAAAATCTGAGTATCATCTATCATGTATTCAATTGTGAAAGTAGAATAACATATATCATATTTTTATTAATTCAGAGCTCCCAAGAAAATTAAATTTCAGTTTTAAATGACCTATAAAGGTGTTGATATACCATTAAATAAACAAATCAAATGACATCAAGAGGCAAAAAAAAAAAGAAGAGTGAATTAGCTCAACGGGCTTAATGTGAGCTAATCAGTTTAAATTTGTATAAAAAAATAATTTTTTTTAGAAAACTTCAGTCTAAAAATGAGCCTCCTTTGACTTAAATTTGTCTCTCTCCCACTTCTAAATTGACTGATGTGACTAAGCAGGCTCGAGGACCTCACCGCACATTGGTGACAGCACAAACGATTTGGGTTGGCCAAAAAAAGATTCAGCTTAAATCAAAATAAGACATATATCTTAAAATCTTCTATGTACCATGTCTCTTTTCCGATTCTCTGTAGCTCTTAGTAAAGTTTGTCTTTTTGCTAATCTACTCTCTTAATCTAAGCTCTTAATCTGCTCTCTTAATCTAAGCTCTTAATCTGCTCTCTTAATCTAAGCTCTTAATCTACTCTCTTAATCTACTCTCTTAATCTGTTCTCTTAATCTGCTCTCTTAATCTGCTCTCTTAATCTACTCTCTTAATCTGCTCTCTTAACCTGCTCTCTTAATCTGCTCTCTTAATCTGCTCTCTTAATATACTCTCTTAATCTAAGCTCTTAATCTAAGCTCTTAATCTACTCTCTTAATCTAAGCTCTTAATCTGCTCTCTTAATCTACTCTCTTAATCTAAGCTCTTAATCTGCTCTCTTAATCTACTCTCTTAATCTACTCACTTAATCTAAGCTCTTAATCACTGTTCTGTCAACCATTTACTCAAGCATGTCAGGTAAGTTACACACTGCTTTTCTCAGCGCCTTTGATGTCCTGTGAGGGTCAAATTTTCTAAACTGTCTTTCCTTGCTATGTGCTGAAGAAATTTCAATTATCCTATTTCTGATACTGTGCACAAGTATATTTTTGTTTTCATTTTCCCTAGAATTTTGTTCTTACTCATGTGTTCAGTTCATAGTATTCTCAGCATCCTTCTGTAGAACCACATTTTTGTTGCTTCAAGTCTCTTCTTCTATGAGGAGATTTTCCCACATTCACTGCCATATAGGGGGACTGATATTACATAGCAGTTCAGTAGTCTTTTCTTTGTTTCTGTTGCTTCAAGTCTATTCTTCATCTGTGAGGAGATTGTCCAGTATTCACTGCCATATAGGAGGACTGATATTACGTAACAGTTCAGTAGTCTTTTCTTTGTTTCTGTTGCTTTCTTGATGTAAATGAATTTATAAATTTTAATTGTTCTTCTGAATTGATTACAAAGATATTTGACTCATCTCAGTATAATATTTTTTTAACAAAATACTTTGCGTATTCCAAAATAAGGAGGCGAAAACCTTCTCTGCTGATGTTTGCATCTTTGGTTGCTTTGGATGGCTTTTACCTGATGCTGTCTACTCAGCTGACTGCCGATTTGACTCCAGAGTCAAGTAATAGATCCATGTTTAATCCATTGTTACATATTTACACAAAAACTCCTTCTTGTTGAGTTGAAATAGTTGCAAACAATGCTCTGAATTGTTGACACGTTGTTTTTGATCGACTGTGAGTAAACATGGCAGCCATTTTGAACACAGCTTTCTCATTGACAAATGTTCATGCAAAATGGTGAATACACTGCCTTTTGCTATGTTCAACTTTCTCACACAACTTCAATTTATGATCGGCCAAAATGAGTTTTTTTTTTTTGTTTTTCGGGACAACTGCTGATTTTGGATGACCTGAGCATTCAGCATCATTTGTGTCTGTACAACCACATTTAAAGTCAGCATACCGCCTCTTAACCATTGTTTTTAATGAAGCAGTCCAAATAACACTTATCAAGCCATTGCTTTGCTTGAACAGTATTTTCTCCCATCAGAAAGCAATGTTTTATCAACACATAAAATTAAGATTTTTCTATTGTTTTGAAAATTTGCAACAATAGCTTCAGTTAAATAACTGTAATTTGTAAACTAATAATCCAATTGGGCCCAAATTTTGCCACATGCCATTTGAAGGTTAGTGTTTCATAAAAATCATATGAATTTTTATTAGCGGCGTCATCTCCATGTCAGGCCTGGGACTTATTGAGTGATGTGCTATATCTCTAGGCACAGACAACAGAATGTGAACAATATGCTCCCAACTATGTGGATTAAATAAATTACATAACAGCATCACCTTATTGGCCAACCCAAGATCTGACCCAGAACAAAGAAAACTCATTTTGTGAAGTTTCATAAGATCAGTTTTCTTAGATCTTTATTTTTTTAATTTTGTCTTATTTTAAAACTTTTTATTAAATAAAAAAAAAATTGTTATTTAAAAAAAAACTGCTGAAATTTTTATGAAAATATTTAATAATATTTTTTTAAATTATTGTATATCTTTTATTAATTGTATTTAATGTTTACTATTTTTTAAAAAATCTATTTTATATATTTAAAAAGTCTTTTTAATAATAACATGTTTAATTATATTTAATAAGAAACTTTTATTGAATTGATAAAATGTTTTTATCTTTCATGAATACCTTCTTTGTAAATGTCATAACATTGTTTTAAAAATATTTTTATTATTTTTTAATAAAATTTTAACATTAACTTTTTTAAAAAAATTGTTTTAGTATAATTTACATTAATATTTTTCTAATTTAAAAAATATTTGTATAAATATTTTTAATATTTAAAACAAAATTTATTAGCATTTTTTCAAATTATATTATCTTTATTAACATTAATATTTCTGAATTTATATTTCAATAAATGTTTAATATTTTAACTTTGAACATTTTTTTAAATTTTAAAAAATCTTTTAATTTCAGTTTTTTTTATAAATATTCATTTTTTAAAGATTTTTATGTTTTAAAAAGTATTTACTAATATTTTTCTTGTTTAATATTTAATACTCTTTCAAAGCCATTTTTAAAAATATTTTTTAGTAAAATTTACAACCATATCATGTTGAAACACCAGTTCTTGCATGATCAAGTTATGCATTGTTTAGCCCGGTTAGTACCTAGATGGGTGACTCCCAATACTATCATTCAAACACAGGTGTCCCTCAAGGCTCTATTCTAGGTCCTATGGTTTTCCTGATCTTCATTAATGATTTCCTCAATGTAATAAGATCCCAACTAGGCATATCAGCTGATAACGCTATGGTTTACTCTCTCCTCGATCAAAAATCTGATGAGGCTGACAAAGCAAACCTCGCTGCTGAGCTTGAAAAGGATCTCCAATCTGTGGCGGACTGGGGTAAGTAATTACTTGTGAATTCTAATGCTTCCAAAAGGAAGCTGCTATCTATTAACCATAACAGACAATTGCTCATATCCCACATTAGCATGGATCAGGCTAGTCTCCCTGAAAGCAAAACACTGCACCTCCTCAGGTTAAATCTCACAACAGACCACAAGTGGAATGAATATATTGAATCCATAGCTAAATCTGCTGAAAAGAAGGTAGATTCTCTGTGTAGGGCCAGGAAGTTTTTTTCCATTTGAAACCATCCTGCACATATATAAATCTATCATCTGCCCGTGCATTGAATATTGTTGCCATATCTGGTCGAGTGACCCTGCTATTCACCAAGGGGTCTTTGACAAAATTCAACGAAGAATCTATCATATGATTGATCCTGACTTGGCAACTCAAATACAGTCTCTTTTTCACTAGCATAATGTGGCTTCCCTGTGTCACTTCTACAAATACTTTCATGGCTTCTGTTTCAATAAACTTAGGTTCACTGGTACCCCTATATATGAATTTACTTGAGCCACAAGATTAGCAACTAGGTCCTACTCTTTTACAGCAAAACCAATAAAATGTAAACGCAAATTCTACTCCAGCAGCTTCTTTTCTCGCATTTCCCACCTGTGGAATTCCCTTCCATTTACTTGCTTCCCCGACAGCTACAATCTCCAAGAATTTAAATGTAAAGTCAATAGTCATTTCCTATCTCATTAACCTGCATCCTCTCTCTCATGCTCCTTTCTCCCTCCACTCCACTCTTATCAGTATTCTCATCCTTCTCTTACCCACTTCCTGACACCCCCTATAACCTGTCACTCTTTCTCATAATTTTCTAATGTGTTGACAGGTACTTGATTACAGATAAGATAAAAAAATATATGGCGTTCATAAGTGTCAAACTTGTGTAAAGTTTTTGAGGGGTAAGGGAGGAAACTCTGACCTTTTAATTTGCATGTAGGAATTACAACACACACAAAAAAAAAAACTTCAAATACACACACACACAAAAAAAAAATTAGCATTGTTTAAAAAATATGAAGATCAAACGATTTGTCTTAAACTTTTCAATTTTTGATAGGTAATATAATTTTCAATTATTAACTTAAAAATCTAACCGCAACAAATCTTTGAAGTATTAAAAAAAATATTTTTGAAACTTTATAAATTATTATAATTAAAAAAAGAAAAATGAAAACAATTCATTCAAAATTTTATATGTGTTGAATATTAGGACAGATTGGATTCTATAGCCTTCCTTGGCGACCAAACTACCGCAGAAAGAAATGGCAACCTACTGCAGAAAAATCTAGTCAGCCATGTCTCGAAAGAGACATGATCGCCCAAGCGTGTATCTACTATGAACATTTACCTCGTCCCTCCACTAAGACGTTGTTGTGACACAAAGTCGAAGTTTGATGTGGGGGAGCTTGAAGCGTGTGTCACATATGACAATTAACTGACTGAATTTTATTTATAGCATCTCCTGATCAAGGGGAATAACTCTAACGCATTTTTATATCAAGGGGAGTAACTCTAGTAATTCGAGCAAATCTGTCTACGGTCAAATAATCACACTCAAAATACGGTTCTTGTTCAATCACTGACGTTGTGCAAAATCGAGACCGGTCAGTACTTATATGGGTACTGTAAACTATTACCTGCAATTGGAAATATGTTTTGGCTTTGAATAACACGCAAAGATTTGATAAGCTTCAGACAAAAATCAATCAATCAATCAATCAAATATCTTTTTTTTTTTTTTTTTACAGTTTTGTTTTTAAGCTTCCATAAACATTTTAAGTAATTTCTTTATTGTCTCAAAAGGTAACAGAATAAGAAGAAATTTAGATTTGAAAAATACATAATTTAAATGCGGTTAGGACACATCATCAGTGATGTTACCCCAGTTTATTGACGGTTTCGGTCCTTTACAAACATCAAACCTTCTTCCTAGGTTGACCCAGCCAAGGTTGATCAGGCCTGTGTCCAAATCTCTGCTTGCTACATTGTTAGAATGCAAGTTGTTTTGGTTGCACAGAAGAAGAGGAAAAATTTCTTGAACAAAGTCGTTCACAAAAAAAAAAAAAAAAAAGAAGAAAAAAAAAACGAAAACAAAATTGAATGTCCAGTGATGATAATGTGTATAAATGGTTTAAAAAATATCGAACGGGTAGTCGAAATAAAAGATTGAAATAAAATGTTTACAAAAAAAAAAAGAAAAAAAGATTGGTCCTTACGTATTATCGGGAGGACCTTTGATAACAAGGTGTTATAAGCCCGCTTATAACACCAAGGAACTGGAAAAATCAGGCTTTCATCACCTCAACGTCAACCACAAGTACAACTTTGTGGATTCGAACACCGGGGCTCATACGCAGTGTGAACATGAAAGGGCGACTAGCGGCGGCTCTGGAAAAAAGAGAGTTCGTTTGTGTCTGGCGTGCAAAGCAGTAATCTGTTCCAAAGAAAGAAAATAATAATAATACTCACCTCTGTCTTAATAATCCACCTTCAGCTCATTCTAAAGGAAAAAAGAGAGGAGGCCCTCGAGGGGAATTTTTATAGACCGAGGAAATGGATTATGGGTAGAGAAATGGATTATAAAACTGACCGACCAAGTTCACTCGGGGAATGAGTGGCGTCAATTTCTTGGCGAGAAGCTGACGCAGAGAGACGCAGTGAAAAGGTGGAAGGAGGAAAGTGGAGTAGGAAGAGGAAGAGGCGTAGCAAGAAGCCAGCTGGGAGAGCGTTGAATTGAAATCCAACGGTCTGCGGTTCGATCCCTGGTTCTGCACTCACTAGAAGAAAGTGTGCAACACGCAGACAGTGGAACGCCTATGGGGATCGACAAAGTGGCGAAACAAGAAGCACTGTGGCACTGCACGTCACCATTTGGAGTCGTATTTGGCCGAATTCATGTGGCGGAAGCATGTTGCCTGTACTGATGTCTTTGAGTCACTTTTGGAAGCAATTGCGACGTTCTGGCCTCCGGAATTACAAATGTAATGTTATTTTATTGTTTTAACCGTTTCAATAAATAATTTACTTTAATTTTTGAGTCGTTTTTTTAAAGGTCCTCCCGATAATACGTAAGTACCAAAAGATTTTCCGTGGTAATAATGTGAAGATGAATGGTTAAAATAGATATCGGATGTGTAGCTGAAGTAACAAATAAAAAAAAAAACCGTTTAAATATACTAAAATAAAATTAACACGATGTGGAAGATACCATTACATAGGGATCAGAAGACGAAGGGTTATGCCTATTAACGACAGCAAAATTCATACCGAATACGGTGATCGTCCGAGCTAAAAAAGAATACATAAAGTGTTATTGGAAGGGAGGACATGTCAGTCAGTTAAGTGTCATACGTGAAACACGCTTGGGCGATCATGTCTTGAAAGAGACATGACTGACTGGGCAGAAGATTATCCCGCAGTAGGTTGCCATTGCTTTCTGCTGTAGACTGGTTGCCGACCAAGGCTATAGAACCCAATCTGTCCTGTTATTTGACTCATAGCTAGAGGCGGAAAAGATGTGTTATATTATTAAGTAGTAATTAATGGGGGATCGGTTTCCTATTGTTATGAAGTAATAAACTGATCCCCCACTTTATGACCAGTAGAATCATTAATCCTTATTCCAACTATTATATTCAGTCAGTCAGTTCAGTGCCATACGTGATACACGCTTTGGTTGATCATGTCTCGAAAGAGACATGACTGACTGGGCAGAAGATTATCCAGCAGTAGGTTGCCATTGCTTTCTGCACTAGACTGTTTGCCGACCAAGGCTATAGAACCCAATCTGTCCTGCTATTTAACCCATAACTGGAGGGAAGAGACGGATTAATACATTTCCCAAGGGTATTTGTAAGTGAATGCAATGGATTCAACTGGAATTCGAACTCGGATCCCCGGTTTCTCGTTCCGAGCCGATAGCCACTGTACCACAACTTAAAAAAATTATATTAGTGAAATATTTCGGATTAAAAAAAAAACTTAGAGAATTGAATAGATAAATGAATAGATAAAAAACTGGAGTAAAATACAAAAGTAAAACGAATGTTCTTAATGAAATATTTCAAATTAAAAAAAGGAAACATTTGACTTATTGATATGAATAGATAAATGTAAATTTATAGTTTCTCTGCTTGACATTTACTGCTATAAAATGCCCGCATGTCTTGAATTACGGTGTCTCACCTATAATAGTGTTGCCACTCAGAAGTCGTTTCCTTCATGTCTATTTCCTTTTAATTTATTCTAAATAAAAACATTTCCAAAATAGAAACTATGACCTGGAATTGGAATGAAGGCAGTTATGGCACCTACCATGAATCCATCATCAAAATTCAGGATGTAGAATCAGTAAATACCAAACACTTGAGATACCTTGGCATGTGGATCAGTTACAACAAACTTAGTCTAGAAGAAAGGGAAACTGAATTTAGAATAGGCTGTGTTAGGGGTAGTTTTGCCCAACATCACAAATTGTGATGAGAATGACCTTGAACAAAACATGACCTGGAATTGGAATAAAATGTATGGGTAGTTTTTGAAAGCTATCACAATGCGTTTAGAAAAATAAAGGAAGGCAATGAAGGTGTTGGGTATTACCTTTTTATTAATAATCAATATTTCGAGATCATAGTCTCATCTTCAGACTGTTTGGAGAGCTTAAATATTAATGATTAATAAATAGGTAATACCCAACACCTTCATTGCCTGCCTTTATTTTTCATTGTAGCGGACTTACTAATCACATCGGCCGTTGTCTGACGAAATGTAGCTGATTGATTAGAAGCCCATCGCATTCATATAAATTTAGGATTAGAAAACATCCCATAAGAATCATGAAAAGAATAATCAGCGACGTATTGTAACAGCATAGACATCTATTATTAACAAAATTACAATCATTCAATGTTGACAAAGAAAGAACATGCATTTAAGTGAACGGGGGAAAAATGTCTAGAGTTGCCTCGATTTGACTGCAAGATTTAAGTTCAATCAAAAATGAATAATACTCATGAACTGTTTAGGAAATGTCTTTAAAGTATTCTTAAATAATCTTAGAAAAGGTTCTTAGAAAAGGTGCTGGTCAACACTTGTTGAATGAGTATGTTGTAGAAAGTTCTAGATGAAAGTGTATGTATGTGTGAGTGAGGGCGCAACTTCAACTGACAAGGATTCGTTTGGCAGCTGAGAAGGGTCCACTCCTTATATTGGTGCTTGGAGGTTCGAAATGCCTGCGCGGGAAAACTCGGTTTTCACGTGCAAACAATTTCATTGGTTAAAAATTAACCAATCAGCAGGAGTGATTTTGGGAGACTGGAAAAAGCCTGTTTGATCCAATCTTCTCCCAAACGTGAACAAAAACGATTACTTGAAAATAACGTGTTTGTAAATTGTCGCATAGCTGCGATTCATAAATTTTCTCGTAATGAATGCATTGGTGATATACTAACCAATCATTGTTTGACAAAACTAGTGTGCTATATGGATGTATGTGGATGCATACAGGGCCGTAGCTGAGGCTAAAAAAACACCGGGCACTGAGAAAAGTGCCCGGATTTATTAGTTGACAATGTGATGACGTCATCATTGTCATCCGTTTCCAGAAACTATGATTTTTGCGGATTTTTTCGGCTATTCCAATGGAAATTAGGCACAGAACGTGAACGAAAGCAGGAAATCGGGTTCGGACTTTCTGAGTATAACCAGTCTTTTCTCCCAAAATTAATAAATAGATTTTTACTGCGTTCATTCGGATGTTTTCTTCTTTCTTTCTTTCTTTCTTTCTTTCTTTCTTTCTTTCTTCGTGAATTGCTTAGTTTGATTTCTGACGAAGACATTTTTCCTTGCCCGGATATTTTCACTGTGATTGCACGGTTCGGCCCGGACCCGTGCCCGGTGTGTCCTGTAGTCAGATACGGCCACGTTTGTGTGGATTAGTGTGAAAGAATGTGGAAGAGTGGAATAATAAAATATACATTTTGCATGAAAAAATAGGAATTTATTAAAGGAATAGAACAACAAGAATAAGTAGTAGTTAATGTTCAATGAGAAACAAACAATGAGTTAAGCAGGAAATCTGGTTCGTACTTTCTGAGTATAACCAGTCTTTTCTCCCAAAATTAATAAATAAACAGATTTTTACTGCGTTCATTCGGATGTTTTCTTCGTTTTCCTTTCTTTCTTTCTTTCTTTCTTTCTTCGTGATATTTTTAGTTTGATTTCTGACGAAGACATTTTTCCTTGCCCGGATTTTCACTATGATTGCTCGGTTCGGCCCGGACCCGTGCCCGGACCCTTGCCCGGTAGTCAGATACGGCCATGGATGCATACGTAAGGAGGTTCCATGCTATTATCCGATCAAGGCTTCCATATGGATGTCATGCATCGCGTCAAACCTGTTAAAAAACTGTATACAACCGCTTTCTGATATCAATGGTTGAAGATGGTTTTGTGCAAGTGGAGCCTGTGGGTCTTGGTGAATACTGTGTGCTGGAATGAGGAAAGAAGAAACGAAGGCTTGTTGCCTGGGAGACGTGTTCTCGAAGACAAAAAACAAAACAAATTTACATTGAGTGGAAGTGAATTCTCGATTGTAACGAATGTATCGTTCGTTACAATCGAGACTGCCACATTCATCTTAGCCTATACAGCCAAAGCATAACTCTTTTGGAACACGCCCAATGTTTCTCGTGATTGAAAGATTCTACATACACACAATCCTAACAAAAGCAGAAATGGCATTATATAACAATTCCAATATGCAAGGTAATAGAGAATGTTTGCAATTATGAGTCATGAGTTCAATCCCTGGGCTGGGCAGTGTCTACTTGGACTCGGTGAAAACCGGATAGGAATAATTCTAAAAATAAATAGACGAGATACTCTTAGAACGAGAACAAACTACGCTCGTAGATTAAATAAAGGGTTCGGTTCAGAATAGCCTGTAGGTTACACGGATTGATATACACCTGAAAAAGGCCGCAGAGCACAACGGCCGAAACATTGGAGTAACAATGAGAATGATGAGGAGAATAGCCTGGATGTAAATATTGTAAATAATGATAACTCCTAATCCCAGTAAATTCATTCTTTCCCGAACTTTCTTCAACTCCGACCACATGTATCTACTTGTGCTATGGATTGACATCAAGGCTCCGCCATTTTACTGTTAAAATAGTCAAATGTAACCTCCTCTTTTACTCTTTTAGTTTCTTTACTCGAATTTCTCCTCTGTGGAACCGTGAGGAATTGAATAATAAACAAAAATTAAATTAAATTAAAATAAAATAAACATACAAAATAATAATAACCTCCCAGGAGGCCTTTGAGAAGAAGAACCATCTGCGCATGCGTAAGTAAAGAAGTGTTTCTGGCGCAAAAAAACAACCCCCCCCCCCCAAAAAAAAAAACAAACAAAACAAAACAAAACAAATAGAATAGTTTATTTTTCGAACTAGGGTTCACGACTGTACATGACATAGCTTTTACTATGGAAAACATTTCCCCTCAAAAGATAGTCACGACTCAGTAAATAACATTAGGTCCTAAAAGTATTTCTAGTGTTTCCGTCTCCTTCTTTCCTTCATACATTTTATTTCAGTTTATTTGCTAAGGAAGACATTTCCCCTCAAAAGATATTTGCGATCCTGTAAATAAAGTCAAATCCCCTTCTTTCCTTCATACATTTTATTTCAGCTTCCGCGAGCAACAAAAAAACTTTCACACGTATTTAGGATTTAAACAAAAGAACCAGAATTTCTCACATGCCCCGAAAACGACAGCCCCCTCCCAGAACAAAGTCCAGGAATAACCAGGACTTTTATAAAAACCCTTTCTGTCTACTACTTGCTTCCCTGATCGCTGCAATCTACTAAATTTTAAATGCAACGTCAGTAGCCATCTTCTATCTTCCTACGCGTTGTGGTGCAGTGGATGTCGGCTCGAAACGAGAAATCAGGGAGCCGAGTTCGAATTCCAGTTGAATTCCCTGCATTCACTTACGCACAAATCCCCTTGAGAAAGATATTAATCCATCACTTCCCTCCAGTTATGGGTTAAACAACAGAACAGATTGGGTTCTACAGCCTTCGTTGGCAACCAGTCTACCGCAGAAAGTAATGGCAACCTCCTGCGGGATAATCTTCTGCCCAGTCAGTCATGTCTCTTTCGAAACATGATTACCCAAGCGGGTATCACGTATGGAACTTAACTGACTGACTGAATATAATAGTTGAAAACAGGATTAAGGCTTCTACTGGACATTAAGTGAGGGTGCATTTTTATATTGTTATGAAGTAATAAACTGATCCCTCCACTAAATACTACTTGATAATATATCTCTTTCCCCTTTAGCTATGAGTCAAATAACAGGACAGATTGGGTTCTATAGCCTTGGTCGGCAACCAGTCTACCGCAGAAAGCAATGGCAACCTACTGAGGGATAACCTTCTGCCCAGTCAGTCATGTCTCTTTCGAGACATGATCGCCCAAGAGTGTATCACGTACGGCACTTAACTGACTGACTGAAACTCCGTCTATCTCCCTAAATTCGATCCACCTCTTATCCTTTCTTTGGCATTCCCTGTACATTGTTTTACTCTCTCTGTAACCCCCTGTGCACCAGTGGCAGTCCTGCCTTCCTTGCAATGAGATGATTATAAAAACAGTTTAGGTTTATATTGTATTCTTTTACATTTAAACGTAGTTATTCTATTGACGTATTGGGTTGTATCCCATTAAGTGTCAGATTTCTCTTCATCTTCTTTGTTAATGCACTTAATCCTTTGCCATCAATCACAGAATTGTTAGCGCAATCTCTCAGGCTATGGACTTAATGATGAACCATTATAAACCTCGCTGCCGAGCCTGAAAAGGATCTCCAATCAGTGGCGGACTGGGGTAAGAAATGGCTCGTGAATTTTAATGCTTTCAAAACGAAGCTGCTATCTCTTAACCCTCACAGGCAATAGCTCCTACCCCCCATTAGCATGGATCAGGCTAGTCTCCCTGGTAGCAAAACACTGCGCCTCATTGTGTTAACTCGCACAACATACCTCAAGTGGAATAACTATATAGAATCCATAGCTAAATCCGCTGCTAAGAAGGTCGGTTCTCTGTGTAGGGCCAGGAAGTTTTTCCCGTCTGAAACAATCCTGCACATATACAAATCTACCATCCGCGCGTGCATTGAATACTCCTGCCATATCTGGTCGGGTGCTCCTGTAAACCACCTAGGGGTCCTTGACAAAATCCAACGGAGAATCTGTAATGTGATCGATCCCGACTTGGCAGCTCAGATACAGTCACATTCTCACCGGTGTAATGTGGCTTCCCTGTGACTCTTCTACAAATATTTTCACGGCTTCTGCTCCGATGAACTTGGTACCCACCTATATACACATTAACTCGAGCAACAAGATTAGAAACTAGGTCCCAACCTTTTACTGTGAAACCAATAAATTGTAGACACAAATTCTACTTCACCAGCTTCTTTTCTCGCACTTCCCGCCTGTGGAATTCCCTTCCGTTTACTTGCTTCCCCGACAGCTACAATCTCCAAGAATTTAAATGTAAAGTCAATAGTCATCACCTATCTCACTAACCTGCATCCTCTCTCTCTCATGCTCCTTTTTTCCGTCCACTCCACTCTCATCATTATTTTCTTCCTTCTCTTAACCACTTCCTGACACCCCCTATAACCTGTTACTCTTTCTCATAACTTTCCCCCTATGTAACCCACTGCACAACAGTGGCAGTAAAATGCCTTGCTTGGGGCGATATGATTATTAAAAAAAAAAATAGATGATCACTTCTATTTAATTAAATGTGGTTATTCTATTGACGTATTAAGTGTCAGATTTCTCTTCATTGTCAAGGCACTTAATCCTTTGCCATCAATCACAGAATTGTTAGCGCAATCGCTTAGGCTATGGGATCAATGATGAACCATTATAAATTGCTAATCAGTTTTAGTTAATTAAATGTTTTGATTAAAGTTAAACGTCTCTTTATTTCATGGTCCTCTTAACGCATGTCTTGGCAGGTTGTGTGTGTTGTTACTACTTGTCATTTGTTCTGGTGGAGGATATTGGATGAGAAGGAGATATTTTGTGCATCAGATTTTCACATCCGAAACCCAGCAGCATCCAGTAAACATTCCCCGGACACAGGTTGGCACAGGTTACCGGAGTCTGGCAGGTAATTGACTTTTCTCTTCAAAATACATTTCTAGTTAGAAATCCCAGTAGTCATCATTGTCTTCAGGACATAACTATTCATTTTTTATGCATGCATATATATATATATATATATATATATATACACACACACACACACACACACACACACACACACACATATATATATATATATATAATACTTTAATCCGAAACGGAAAAGTAGGAAGGTAAACCCCAAGAACCTGATCCTAATTAATATTTTAAATTTTTAATATTAAAACATGATACAGGAGGAGAGCTCAATGTAATTAAAATTACACAGCTAATATAAAGTAAAATAAATTTTCAATATTCAAAAATGTTGAATGAACATTTCGACATAAAATCCCTAATAGAGATCTTAGGGATTTTATGTTGAACTGTTCATTCAACATTTTTGAATATTGAAAATTTATTTTATTATATATATATATATTCTAAACATATATTATCACGTTCAAATCTGGTCATAACACATTACATTGCATTTAAATATATGCTTCTGTTATCATTTCGAACTCTCACGCGGTGTGACGTCATAGAACCGCATTACAAATTTACGAACTGCGTTTGCTATTTTTAGTAACTGTTATCGTTGCTTAGCAAAGTTTTATGTCAACATGGGTGATGTTTTTATGTTAACATCCTTGTAACATCTCTGAAGATGGCTCATGTGAGCCGAAAGCTTAGAACCAACTTAATAAAAAATTATCCAATTGTTGGAGGATTTTTGTCTTTATCTTCACCTGAAATTAAAACCAAAATACGATGTTTAGAACAGCTTATGATTAAACATAATAGACATTCATTGTCTCTTATATTTAACATTATATGTTTAGAAAATGTTCTGCTGCCTCGATACACTAAATATAGATAATCTAAATAAAATTTTAGATATTATACAATTTCATTGGTTATAGATATTTTGTATTCCAAAAATTGCTGCTCGTCAGACCGAAATGATACAAAAGTTAATATTCAAAATCATCAAATTTAAGTACTAAATATTCTACATTATATATATATATATATATATATATATATATATATATATATATATATATATATATTACCGGCCATATTTATTAGGCCACCCAAGTTTAAAAAATATGTATTTCATGGTATTTTTATCATTTATTGCCAAGTGGATAATTCTAAATGAAAATAGAATGGTTCTTTTGTTGATATTACTTTGCAAAATTTTACAAGGCAAAATGTAGATTTGTATATATATATATATATATATACTACCGGCCATAATTATTAGGCAACTTCAGTTTTTAAAAGAAATGATGTATTTCATACTATTTTTAGTATTTATTGCCAAGTGAATAATTCTAAATGAAAATAGAATGGTTCTTTTGTTGATATTACTTTGCAAAATTTTACAAAGAAAATAGCGCCAATTTACTCATCGCACCCTGTAGATTTGTTATATATATATGTGCATCAAACGAACTGTTCTGGTGTCCAGTTTTTGTGATCTCTTTCCCATGCTAGTCTCTTCTTCTTATTGGCTGGCCTTGTAAAGTTTTGCAAGACAATAATAACAAAAGAACCATCACACACTGTACGGCAATCATTGGAGGCTATGCGAAAATTGTTCGGTGACCGTGTGATCTCAAGATTCGGTAATGTTCCATGGACCCCTAGATCGCCAAATTTGTCCAGTTGTGATTTTTTTATTGTGGGGCTATCTCAAGAGTAAAGTGTACACGACTCGACCAAGAACACTGGATGAGTTAAAACAGAGAATTCAGGAAGAAATTCACAGTATTCCAGCTGAGATCTTGCATCGATCAATGAGGAACCTCAACAGTAGATTTCAAGAGTGCATTCTTACAGGAGGACGCCATCTACAGGACATAATTTTTAAAAAATGAAAATTTCATCATTGTTTTTTAAATGGCATGTTTTAAGGTTTCGATTACTTTGAATAAAATATTTTTCTTCCATCATTCTTGGTTGAATAGTGAAAAATTCACCAACAACCTCCAACAACTCCGCCTTCTACAATTCTGCAAGAAGAACAACATTTTACTTACAACCATTGATAAAATTCACCTTCCCGCCTTCTTCAGCTCCAACAAATTTCAGCACCGAAAGAGACAGACAGAAGTCGGCATCCTCCACACAACTATCCGACATTTTTTTAAAAATCATATCACCCCGAGCAAGGCGGTGATGCCACTGATGTGCAGGGGGCTACGTAAGAGTGAAAAGATTGGAAAAGAGAAAAGCCGGAAACCACATCCTAAACAGGGAACACGAGATGAGCCTCTTAACCTGTTCAATAGACGTGGGTGGAGTGTGAACCGGGCGACAGATAGATCTATCTACTCCAATAGAAAAAAAACAAAAAAGAAGCCAAAGTGAGAAGATTGGAAAAGAGAAAAGCCGGCAACCACATCCTAAACAGGGAATAAGGGATGAGCCTCTTAACCTGTTCAATAGACGTGGGTGGAGTGTGAACCGGGCGATAGATAGATCTATCTACTCCAATTGAAAAAAAAAAAAAATAAACCAAAGTGAGAAGATTGGAAAAGAGAAAAGCCGGCAACCACATCCTAAACAGGGAATAAGGGATGAGCCTCTTAACCTGTTCAATAGACGTGGGTGGAGTGTGAACCGGGCGATAGATAGATCTATCTACTCCAATTGAAAAAAAAAAAAAAGAAACCAAAGTGAGAAGATTGGAAAAGAGAAAAGCCGGAAACCACATCTTAAACAGGGAACAAGGGATGAGCCTCTTAACCTGTTCAATAGACGTGGGTGGAGTGTGAACCGGGCGATAGATAGATCTATCTACTCCAATTGAAAAAAAAAAAAAGAAACCAACGTGAGATGATTGGAAAAGAGAAAGCCGGAAACCACATCCTAAACAGGGAACAAGGGATGAGCCTCTTAACCTGTTCAATAGACGTGGGTGGAGTGTGAACCGAGCGATAGATATATCTATCTACTCCAATTGAAAAAAAAAACCAACGTGAGATGATTGGAAAAGAGAAAGCCGGAAACCACATCCTAAACAGGGAACAAGGGATGAGCCTCTTAACCTGTTCAATAGACGTGGGTGGAGTGTGAACCGAGCGATAGATAGATCTATCTACTCCAAGATAGATCTATCTATCTATATTTCTATAGCAAAATAGAGAAAAGGGAGAGAACGATGACTCTACAAAACAGTGAGTTAAACAAAATAACGACAACAGACCAGGCAAATCAAATCATTAAGCAATGCAAAGTGGCATACCGCGTAGCTAGGATCTATCACCGCGAGAAAACAAACAAAACATATTAATACACTGATGACGCGAACAGTGGAACAACAACGCGAGGAAGCACCCAGAGAAACACCAAGCAAAGAAAACCTGACTACAGATCTAACAAAGTCGTTGAATGAAGAAGAACTGATACTACTGGCCAAGGGACCCAAATTTACGATCAAGGAAAACAAAGTTGGCCAGACCAACATCCAGGCTAGCTTCAGCAAGCTCACATACCAAAGTCAGACGAAAAAAAAAAAAAAAAAAAAAAAAAAACAGATCAATACAGCGGAATCTAACGAAACAAGAAAATGCTTCCTGAAACTATATGAATCAAGATACCTCGGATTACCACCCAAAGCCTACAACGGAAAAGAAGCAAGCCTCAAAAGATCGTTCGTTGAGAAAGGGGGAACATATATATATATATATATATATATATATAGTATTTACGCTCTCACACCTTGATTGAGCACTCTGGAAGAGTGGGAGACTTTGTAAACAGTAGCTACTCCGGTATATACGCATCGCTCGTTCGATAATGAATTGGAGCACTCTGGCTATTGGGTGTGTTTATACGTGCTAAAAAGCCTGCCTTCTTTTACCGGACGCTCGTGGCCTACGGGTAGAATTGTCGACTGACACCGATTAGGTCGGGTTTCAATCTTGGGTTAGGAAGTGACCGGAGTCTAAGTTGTACTGATGAGCTGAGATACAACGAAACAGATCTGTCTGCGAATGACTATAGTATATATATATGTCCATGGCAACGTAAACAAAACAATTAAAAGACGCACTGCGAAACGAAGTAGACGCATTGTAGCTAACCGGCAGAAAGGGCGAAATATCACTGGAGAACTTCAGTCATTAACCTGACGAGGGCGTAGAGCGCCGAAAATTTGTTCACAGATTCACTGACAGCTAAAGGCTCGACAAAAACCGACAAATAATAAAATAATTCAACAATGCTGTTAAAAAGGAATATGAATACATTGAAGACTCTTGGTTTTATTGGATTGCTAAAAAGTTCCCATTTTTTTTTTAGTCACCCTTTACTTAACAACTATTACTAAGAACAGACTCTTAACATGCTCTTAAAATGTACTTACTGTCCGAATAATAGGATATCGGAAGAAAATCAAATACTTTCAACTTTAATAGGACATAGAGCTTGAACTTTGAACCATAAAACTTAATTTTTGAATAACTCCCAAACTATATAACTTGTGAAATTTTGAAAACATTTTTTTCAAAAGCCTCATAGCCACTTGGAACGTTTTGAAACATTCCTGAATAAAAAAAAATCAGTTCCAGCATTACATGAACCACAGGGGTGGATATTCTGGTAAAACAAGTAAACAATCAATAAATCTTCAACACCCAGTAACGCCTTGTGACTTAGTGGCTTTATTGCCTTGCTAAGGTTGAAATTGCTTTAAAAATGAACCAAATAATCAATAGAAAAATTGGCAAATGTACCAAATTGTATTAAACCTGGAAAAGAACAGAACAAGTTATTAAACCTGGAAAAGTAAAGGACGAAGACATTCTAGTGAAGTAAAAAATAAGAAATTTCTTACTTAAAATATTGCATTCAAAGTTTATTTTTAGCTGCAACATTTTAAGTAAGAAATTTCTTATTTTTACTTCACTAAAATGTCTTGATCTTTACTTTTCCAGGTTTAATAACTTGTTCTGTTCTTTTCCAGGTTTAATAACTTGTTCTGTTCTTTTCCAGGTTTAATATAGTCTTAAGAATATTACTTTTCATGCGCGTATTTTTCCATGTAATCCATGATTTTTCCATGATTTTTTGGGGGATTTTTGTTATAAATTTAATATAAATTTAATGCTGAAAACCGCATTCAAAAATATTAAAAAGAAAAAGATTATATGCAATTGATAAAAAAAACAATAACAAATTAATTATTCATAATTAATTCTGATAAAATGATAAGTGATACGTGCAGTTTGATTGACAAAAATGATGAAAAATATCATCAGAATTTAAATGTTGAAAACCGCATGGAAAATATTAAACAAAAAACGTTATAATAAAGAATATGATTTATTATTAGAAACGTTAGTCACTCACTTACTTATGTACTTATGTAGTTAGTCTCCCTTTTCGGACTTCACATATTTTTATGTAACTTTTTTCTACTTAACCAAAATTAAGTTTTTTTTTTCAAAATATAGCAAAGGAGGTGTCCTATTTAACTCTGTAAACTGTTTGAAATTTGGTTGAGAACTGAATTAGTGGTGAAGCTTGAAAGCTGCCTAGATTCACTCAATGTCGGACTAAAGAGTATATTCAACCACTACCTTTCATTTCACAATTGTGGTTCATATTGAAATTCAAGACAGAATCGTGAAGTGGCTTGCAATGATTAATGTTTCTCTTTTTCTGTTGTTTTGCATACAGAAACTCCTTTGTGTCTTAGTGGCTTTAAGATATTACATGGGGTGACATGATAATACAAAAAGCATGGGGAATACTGCTACACCTCTGAAGACATGCTCATTCCGGAAGGGCTTCTGAAAACAGGAGTTGGAAGGTCCTAGATTTGGATTTGAAAAATAAGGTTCTCTTAGAAGAAAGTAAACTGAAATAGTAGCTCAACCTGTTAACCCCATATAGATGTGGATTTCTTTAAATGCTATCATTAAACGGATTACCGTATTTTCCGGCTTACACGACACTGTGGCTTGGAAGACGCACCCTAATATTGGAAAGAAATTTTAAAAAATAATCATTCTCATACAACCACACTGCCACCAGGAGTCCTTCACATATTGGCGCCAAATATTGTTTACAATCACTCGTACAATTTTGTTTGTATGGTACTAATATACATTTTTTTTAAAAATCATCTCACCCCAAGCAAGGCATTCCACTGCCACTATTGCGCATGGGGCTACATAGGGGAAGGTAAAGAGAAGGAGTGGTTAGACATAGGGAATGTCAGGAGGAAGGTGACAGATGAGTAAGGATACCGAGGATGAGGGTTGGGCAGATGGGAAGAGTGTTTTTTTTTATCATCTCACCCCAAGCAAGGCATTCCACTGCCACTATTGCGCATGGGGCTACATAGGGGAAGATAAGGAGTGGTTAGACATAGGGAATGTCAGGAGGAAGGTGACAGATGAGTAAGGATACCGAGGATGAGGGTTGGGCAGATGGGAAGAGTGTTTGATAGAATGGGAGCAGGTTAGTGTGTTCGGAGGTGTCTATTGACCTTATATTTAAACTCCTGGAGATTGTAGCCGTCGGGAAAGCAATCGTGTGGAAGAGAATTCCACAGTCGGGAAGTGCGAGGAAAGAAACTGTTGGAGTAGAAGTTACTAGTTGGTTGTTAGTAAATATACTAGACATCTTTCATTGTCCAAGGGTGGTTTTATTTTCATAAAAATGAAATAAAAATTTCAAAAATATGCATGTAAAAATAGAAAAAAACACTCAAAGACATTTTATTCATCACCCCCCCCCCCCCCCCCCAAATTGTCACTGCTGGATTCTTGTAAAAGCTCTAAACTATCATCTGCAGAGTCATCACTACTGTCAGTCATGTACAATAAATGATCCTGACTAACATCAATGTAATGGTGGTAACCCTGTTGGTAACTGACACATTTGTCTTGGAAGACGCACATGTAATTTTCAGGGTATTTTTAGAGGAAAAGATGCTTCTTGTAAACTGGAAAATATGGTAATTGTAAAAATTAATTTTTAAACTAAAGCAAGGTGCTAAAAAGATACAAATCCTATATCACCCATCAATTAACTAAACCACACAAAGTAAAATTGCACACCCGCAAAATCAGATCCAAATGACTAAAAGCATTTTCGAAACACCCAGACCAAGGCAAATTTCATAAGCCAGTGTGAAAATTAAAATTCTGGATCCTGATTGGATAGGAAATAGCAAATTAATCTGTGACGTCTGTCATTTTTTTTCACACCTAAAAAATAAAAGTGCCTGCTGGAGCCGGTCACATGATAAATTTCACTATTTAAACCACGTTCCGTGACCGGTCAAAGACAGTTAGAATGGGAGCAGTATCTGATAGCATATCGTTACAATGTAAGGAAGAAACTTCAAGCTGACTCGGTCATGTCTCACCGACATACATTCATTCTACCTCTTCTTCCAAAAACAACAAAAACAACAACAGCAACAACAGTACACTCCAACTTGTGCGATAAGTACGATTTCTTTACTTGTTTCACCTTTTTTCTCACCCTGCCGCCAACTTACCAAAAAAAGGGAAAAGAACATAAGACTTTACATTCTGCTACTATCAAACATGAACTCTAAACTTCTGTGGGACATTTCAAACACTAACATTTCTCTTTGAACAATTTTAACGACAAAACTGCATGCATTTTTTCTATGAACATTTTTCTCACAAATATGTGACAGAGTTTAGTTAATGAAATTTCACTTATATTTTTCTTCTTACGAATTTGTCATTATTCTCACCTCGATCAAAAATCTGGTGTGGGCGACAAAGCTAACCTTGCAGCCGAGCTTGGAAAGGACCTCCAATCCGTAGTGGACTGGGGTAAGAAATGGCTAGTAAATTTTAATGCTTCTAAAACGAAGCTACTATCAATTAATCATCACAGACAATCGCACCTACCTCCTATTACCATGGACCAGGCTTGCCTCCCAGAGAGTAAAACACTACGCCTCCTTGGTCTCACACTTTCAGCGGAACTCAAGTGGAATGACTATATCGAATCCATTGCTAAATCCGCTGCTATGAAAGTCGGTTCTCTGTGCAGGGCCCGGAGGTTTTTTCCGTCTGAATCTATCCTGCACATTTATAAATCTACTATCCGCCCGTGCATTGAATACTGTAGCCATATCTGGTCGGGTGCCCCTGCTATTCTCCTTGGGCTTCTCGACAAGGTACAGCGGAGGGTCTGTAATGTGATCGATACTGACTTAGTAGACCGCCTGCAGTCTCTCTCTCACCGGCGCGACGTGGCTTCCCTGTGTCTCTTTTATAAATACTTTCACGGCTTCTGCTCCGATGAACTTAGATCACTGGTGCCCCTTAGGTTCGAATTTGCACGAGATACTAGATTAGCAACTAGATCCCACCCTTTTACAGTGAAACCGATAAAATGCAGCAGTAACTTCTACTCCAACAGTTTCTTTTCTCGCACTTCCTGACTGTGGAATTCCCTCCCACACGACTGCTTCCCCGACGGCTACAATCTCCAGGAGTTTAAATGTAAGGTCAATAGACACCTCCTAACAAACTAACTCGCTTCCATTCTTTCAAACACTCTTCCCACCCACCCATCTATCTATCACCCCCCTTCCGATATTTCCTATATCTAACCACTCTTTCTATTTACCTTCCCCTATGTAGCCCCAAGCGCAATAGTGGCAGTGGAATGCCTTGCTTGGGGTGAAATGATTAAAAAAAAAAATCTTTGCTTTAGTGTAGAAATAAAATATTTTATACTTCCACATTTCAACATCCAACCTTCAACCTTTTGATATTTAAATTATGGAGACTTCGATTGAGTTTGACACAAGGCCAAGTTGACAAGCATAGCCGAGGCTCCTACATTCTGGAGAAATATTCTTAACTCGACTCACATTCCAAAAAAATCCTTTTTTCAAGGCACCATAATACTGATTTCTGTCCAGTCAATCTAACATCAATCTTTTTAGCATTTTGACTCCTGTTAATATTTTGTCTTTCAGAGACCTCCCAAGTGGCACCCCAGCCTCTGATGATTGACGCGCCACCACCCCCTTACTCAAGCCTCTATCTGAATAACAACATCATGCCCGAGGTGTGTGCCGACATCAAACCGCCGCCTTACTCAGAAACACTCCCCACATATGAGGAAAGCATTGGCCAGCGCCCAGCTCCTCCTTTACAATCAACACAGGTTCCACGATGAGAAACTCCACTGCTGTCAATGGTTACCAAGAACCATCCAATTTGGTAACCACGGAAACATTGTTCATGCTGTTTTCTTCCCAAGCCAACCATTCTCTTGAACCTCTATTATATTTGGTTCCTGAAAGATTCGGAACAATTTGCGTATGAAATTTTGGGAAAGAATTATTGACGTCGGTATAGTATGCCGCCGACCTCTTTGATTCTGGAATCGTATGTCACCTACCTCTTTGATTCTGGTATAGTATATGGCCCACCCGGTTTGAATGTGTCCTATCTCAGGAAGAGTATATTTATAGATATAAGTATTCGGCTATTTATTAAAACTAATTATTTTTTACATTTATTTAATTAACTAACAAATTCTTTAACTACCTGTTACTAAACATAAATTAGCAGCTTTTAATTAAAACAAGCAGTTCTGTAATTATCTGATACCAGACAGTTATAAATACTTCCTTATAATATCCTTTTTAAGGTAGGGCAGATACTATTCCACTGATAGAATTTCGTAAGCCATATTCCAAAAGGGAGGCCACATACTATACCGGCACTAACTTATTAATATTTATTAACTCCCTGCAATATATATATATATATATATATTGCAGGGAGTTAATATATATATATATATATATATATATATATATATATATATATGTGTGTATATATATATATATATATATATATATATGTTTTCTAAACATTGTTAAATATAAGAGACAATGAATGTTTATTACGGTTAATAATGAGCCGTTCTAAAAATCGTATTTTGGCTTTAATTTAAATTAGGTGTGACGTCATAGCACCGCATTACAAATTTACGAACTGCGTCTGCTATTTGGTAACTGTTATCGTTGCTTAGCAAATTTTTATGTCAGCACAAGATAAAATCATCTTTGGTGGTGGATGTTTTTAAGTTAATGTCTCTGTAACCTCTCTGAAGATGGCTCATGTGAGCCGGAAGCTTAGAACCAACCTAATATAAAAAAAATATCCAAATGTTGGAGAATTTATGTCTTTATTTTCACCTGAAATTAAAGCCAAAATACAATGTTAAGAACGTCTCATGATTAAACATAATAGACATTCATTGTCTCTTATATTTAACAGCATATGTTTAGAATATATATATATATATATATATATATATATATATATATATATATATATATATTCGTAAATGATACAAGTTCACTACAGGTTACATTTTTTTCAGGTGAATTATTATTGACGATGTCCGCAGTGTTTATTGCCAAACAAAAGAAGCAGCATTAACTCCTGCGCCACAGATGTACATTTTAATTTGATTCATATTTTTTGTGTTCGGTTGCGGGTTATTTTTTGTGTGTGTTTATAAGTTTGAGTGTATATATACTTATATATGTTTATATATTCATGTGTGTATATATATATATATATATATATATATATATATATATATAGACACACACACTATTGGTCAAAACTCTGGGACCACTTCCCCCCTCCTTTTTTGTACTCCTCTCACCTCCTACGCACCAGTAACAGTATTGCCTTGCTTGGGGAGAAACGATTATATATATATATAATATAAACTGTCTGGATTTCAGAGAATCTACGAAACTTGAAGGTGGCCTGTCTTTTTCCAAAAATAATTTATAATTTCGTTTTGGGACTCCCTCTTTCAGAATGGGTTTGACATAGATTCAATAATAATAATAATAATAATAATAATAATAAAACTTAGAGAACACGTTTTTTTTTATAATCATACCGCCCAAAGCAAGGCATTTTACTGCCACTGTTTTGCAGGGGGTTACAGAGGAGGAAAGTTATGAAAAAGCGTAACAGGTTATAGGGGGTGTCAGGAAGTGGGCAAGATAAGCTAGAAAATATTTTTAGATTTTTTTTTCATGATTTGCTCTTACAGGTTTTACTAATTAACCCATAGATGGGAGAGAAGAGGTGGTGGATTCATACCCTTCCCAAGTGTATTTGCATGTAAGAAAAGATATGTACATGTAAGATATATTTAGGTAGCAAGTATTCATCCAAGAAAATTTGATTAAAAAAAAAAACCGATAACGTCTGTCTGTTTAACATTTTTTTTAATTATATATATTTTTTCAACTGTCGAATAAGGTGTTGAGATTAGTCGTGGAAAAATGTCCAAAATACATATTTTTTTATTTTTGTTTAAGTACGTCAAGTGGATGTACGTTGTGGTGCAATGGATATCGACTTGGAACGATAAATAACAGGACAGACTGGGTTCTGTAGCATTGGCTGGCAACCAGTTTACCGCAGAAAGCAATGGCAACCTACAGCGGGATAATCTTCTGCCCAGTCAGTCATGTATCTTTCGAGACATGATCGCCCGAAGCGTGTATCACATATGGCACTTAACTGCCTCACTGAATATAATAGTTGGAAACATAATTAAAACATGTACGGGCCATAAAGTGGGGGATCGGTTTTCTATTGTTATGAAGTAATAAACTGATCCCCCACTAATTATATTTAATATAATAATGTAATATAATCTATCACTTCTCCCTGTGGCTATGAGTTAAATGGCAGGACAGATTTTACCTTTCTATCAATATAATTTCTGTTTGAAATACACCAGAGTATTTTGCTTACTGGAAATAGCAAATCTAATCATTCCTTGCATTCACTTACGCACAAATACCGTTGGGAAAGGTATTAATCCGTCAAGAAACGTAAAAAAATGACACTGTGTTTGACAATGTTTGACAATATTTCAACAGTATGTCTATCTTCCTTAAGTTACATTTAATTTGAATTTAATTTAATTTAATTTAAATTATTGTATTCAGGTATAAAAATATCTTCTTCTTCTTCTTCTTCTTCTTCTTCTTCTTCTTCTTCTATGTGCCCTGTTTTTTTCAGAACGTAGGCGATCATGGCTTTCCACGTCTTCCTATCCCTGGTGGCTCTTAGCGCACTTTCTCCTGTAACACCACGCAACCCCCGTTCTGTCATCCACCTGCTCAGGCCCTTCAAATATGTTATCCGCTGCTTTCCCCTGTCTCTTTTCCCTTCTATCTGGCCTGTTAGTATCAGGTTCTCCAAGCCCTCTTTCCTCATTACATGTCCCAGGAACTTTCGCTGTCTCTTCCTGATGCTCACTATTAATTTTCTTTTCGTTGCCATTCTTTCCAACACCATATCACTGCTCATATGCTCGGTCCATGATATCCGCAGCATCCTTCTGTAGAACCACATTTCCGCTGCTGCAAGTTTTTCCTTCATCTTCGATGATATTGTCCTGTGTCTTAGTATTTTACTCAGCTTCTGAAACGCGTCCTTTGCCATGCCAATTCGCCTTTGGATCTCTGTGGCACACCTTCCATCTCTTGTTAGAACACTTCCTAGATATTTAAATTTTTGTATTTGCTTGATTCTAGTATCCCCCATATGTATTTGGCATTTTGGGTTGCATTCAGTTTTCTTGCAGTTTATTTGTAGTCCTTTTTTGTCACTCTCCACAGCTAACCTTCTGTAGGGGGTCTTGTAGTTTCCTTTCCATGTCTGCAAAAGAATCTAAAAAAAAGTTTTGAACGTCGTTTGTCTTGAGAAAAAATGTCTTTTCTGGTCATTAGTGTTTCATTTACATGCTATTCACATTAACTGCGTTTCAGTCATTTAGACGCGTTGATTATCAGTTCAGCCATTTTGTTTTTCAATACAAGCGGAGCTATAGGGAGATGATTAATGTTTCTTGATTCGGCCTTGTGTCACACATAACTAGACTCCCTACAACTTACAAGTATTATCATCATCAGAATTATCAGGTTTTTATCAGAAGGTTGGTAACAGGTTGGAATGTTTGTGGGCAGTGCCGTAGCTGATGCTAAAAAAACACCGGGTACAGAGAAAATTGCCCGGATTTATTAGTTGACAATGTGATGACGTCATCAGTGTCATCCGTTTCCAGAAACTATGATTTTTGCGGATTTTTTCGGCTATTCCAATGGAAATTAGGCACAGAACGTGAACGAAAGCAAGGGTTCGGACTTTCTGAGTATAACCAGTCTTTTCTCCCAAAATGAATAAATAAACAAACATATTCTTACTGCGTTCATTCGGATGTTTTCTTCGTTTTTTTCTTTCTTTCTTTCTTTTTTTCTTTCTTTCTTTGTGAATTGCTTAGTTTGATTTCTGACGAAGACATTTTTCCTTGCCCGGATTTTCACTGTGATTGCACGGTTCGGCCCGGACCCGTGCCCGGACCCGTGCCCGGACCCGTGCCCGGACCCGTGCCCGGACCCGTGCCCGGTGTGCCCGGTAGTCAGATACGGCCATGTTTGTGTGGATTAGTGTGAAAGAATGTGGAAGAGTGGAATAATAAAATATACATTTTGCATGAAAAAATAGGAATTTATTAAAGGAATAGAACAACAAGAATAAGTAGTAGTTAATGTTCAATGAGAAACAAACAATGAGTTAAGGGTATCAAGAAATGTTCGTAATAGTATTTTGTTGAAAAGAGTTTATGCGTACGTATGTATGTATGTATGTATGAGCGTTTGTTCAGTAGGAATGTCTTTGAATGGAGAAGAAGAAGTAAAAGGAAGCAACGCACGAGAAAGAAAGAGAAAGAGGACAATGTGCGACGCGATCTATGTCCGGGTCGTGGTTGAAGTTTAGTAGATAGACTAAACTATCGACCGGTTCACACTCCACCCACGTCTATTGAACGGGTGAAGAGGCTCATCCCTTGTTTCCTGTTTAGGATGTGGTTTCTGGCTTTCTTTTTTCCAATCTTTTCACTCTTACGTAGACCCCTGCACATCAGTGGCGTTACCGCCTTGCTCGGGGTGATATGATTAAAAAAAAATTTTTTTTTAGTTGTTTCATCTCGCTGCTCCCATCTGATTGACTGGCACTGATCTGATGAAGGCCTTTATAGTCATTCCGATTTTTCGCACTGGATCGCTAAGTCCTTTTAGTCTTGCAAGTCGCTTCCATTGGTCAGAAAATCAGTTTAACATTTACTTTTGAAATCCGGTTTTGACTTTTTCTTTAAGCACATGGTTAATCCTTTTTCTATTTGAAAAAAACAAAAACAAAAACAAAAAAAACAACAACAGAATTTCACACGTCATTTTGAATTTTTGTAAAAGTGAAGAAGAAAGTTTTTATTATTTTTTTTTTATAATCATATCGCCCCAAGGAAGGCATTTTACTGCCACTGTTTTGCAGGGGTTTACATAGGAGGAAAGTTATGAAAAAGAGTGACAGGTTATAAGGGGGTGTCGGGAAGTGGGTAAGAGAAGGATGAGAACAATGATGAGAGTGAACTGGACGGAGAAAGGAGCATGAGAGAGAGGAGGCAGATTAGTGAGATAGATAACTTTACATTAAATTATTGAAGATTGTAGCTGTCCTGAAAGCATGTAAATGAAAGGGAATTCCAAGACGGGAAGTGCGAGAAAAGAAGCTGGTGAAGTAGAATTTGTGTCTACAATTTATTGGTTTCACAGTAAAAGGGTGGGACCTAGTTAACAATCTTGTGGCTCGAGTAAATTTATATATAGGGGACACCAGTGTGCTAAGTTTATCGGAGCAGGAGTCGTGAAGATATTTGTAGAAGTGATACAGGTAAGCCACATTGCGCCGGTGAGAATGGGACTGTATCTGAGCTGCCAAATCGGGAACGATCATATTACAGATTCTCCGTTGGATTTTGTCAAGGACACCTAGGTGGATAGCAGGATCACCCGACCAGATATGGCAGCAGTATTCAATGCACGGGCGGATGGTAGATTTGTATATGTACAGGATTGTTTCAGGCGAAAAAAAACTTCCTGACCTTACACAGAGAACCGACTTTCTTAACAGCGGATTTGGCTATGGATTCTATCTAAACTAATTTATATATATATATATATATATATATATATATATATATATATATATATATATATAAACTTATTTATAAATGGAACTTTGTCTGTGTGTCTGTCCGTTACCTATAGACTCCGAAACGGCGGAACCGATTTTCTTGAAAATTTACACAGTTGTACTATAAGCGTCTGCGAGTGTTCTTAGCTAGGTTTTGTATCGAGGTACCCCCGATAAATATCGAAAATCGATAATTGAAAAAATCGGGTTATGGAAGGAGTGGTCCGATTTTAATTAAATTTGATACACTCATAGACAAATACGTAAGAAACGATATTCAGAAGTTTCAAGGTTGCAGTTCTTACAATAGAGCAGAAAATCGATAATATAGATATATATAAAAGGCAAGATGTTTGTGTGTGTGTGTCTGTTTATCTGCCTGTATGTCTGTATTTTTTTCAGCCCTTTTATTTTAGTTTTTGCTTCGGGTTTGACTCTAAGTAGGTATAATTGTAGTTCTTAGTCTCAGCCATGATACCATTTACTCAGAGGATTTATTCAGCCTTCAAAATTCAGTTTATGACGAAAAAAACTTATTTGATATTGATATCAGGAAATCAAAATTTGACTTACATCCATTCATTTTTCTTTCAGTCTACGGTTTTGCTTTAATTGGAAACAACTATTGCTTTTTAGTCTTTCGTGCCAACGTCCAAAGAGTTTAAGCTCCAGGACCATGGATTAGTTTTAAAGCTTTCATTACACCAGTGCAGCGGCGGGCTATACTGCTAGTATAGTTAAGTTGATTTTAATTCTTAATTTTCTATCCACCCCACAAGTGACGTTTCTACAATTTTTATAGGTTTTTTTTTAATATTTTTATACAATTTTTAAATATAACTTGAAATAGACAGACATACTGTCGAAATATTGTTCCACACTGTGTCGCTTCTTTTATTTCTTTAAATTGTGTTCTATAAATATTGAAAAATATTGGAAGAGTTAAGTTAGTTATTTCGTTTAATAATAATTATGACAACAAAATTAACCCATTACTCCTGTATACATTTTTATTACAATTTAAGGTTTTTCTTTAACCATACTAGCCGGTACCAAGATGGCGGACTGAAATTTGGCGTTCTTGCGTACTGGCGTACCAAAAAAGTATTACCCCCATACTAGCTAATGGTAATCTTAACATTGACGGATTTTAAATTTTAACTACCCAACTCTTTAAATGATTAGATGCCATGAATGGTTTAAGCATAGCAAATTTTAGCCTCTTTTTAGCGATGACAGACACATTAATTTGGAAATTCTTGCAAAAGTCACATAGTGGTCGGATCTTCATGTAATATACTGAATTTATTCACAAACGAATTAAATTATGTTTGAATTTTTTTAATTAGAGAATCTTGGTAAAAAAAATTTACATAGGTTTCGCCACCTAAATTAATTTTATGAAAAGTTGAGAAATTCAACATAATAATTTTTAGTGACTATATTAATTAAAAGCAGGATTTTTTAAAGAATTGAAATCACCGAATAATTTTTTGCAAAATCGGACTCCGTCTTACTCTTAGCAAAAATCTGTTTTGAATCGAAAAATAAAAAACGCAATAAAACTAAGATATTAAAGCAGCTTTTAATTGCTTTTATGAAAAAAGACAAAATTGTCTGAAGAAAAAAATAAATTTTCTTTGAGAAAGAAATCTTTTACAAGGTTTATTTTCATTTTTTTTTTTTTACGGTTTTAAATTGAAGCATTTTAAAGTTTTCAATCTTTTAAAATTCGATTTCAGTCGTGTAACTCTTAGGATCGTTGTGGTCCAGTGAATATCGGCTCGGAACGGGGAGCCGAGTTCGAATTCCAGCTAAATCCATTGTATTCACTTACGCGCAAATACCCTTGGGAAAGGTATTAATCCATCTCTTCCTTCCAGTTATGGGTTAAATAGCAGGACAGATTGGGTTCTATAGCCTTGGTTCGGCAACCAGTCTACCGCAGAAAGCAATGGCAACCTACTGCGGGATAATCTTCTGCCCAGTCAGTCACGTCTCTTTCGAGACATGATCGCCCAAGCGTGTATCACGTATGGCACTTAACTGACTGAACTCTTACGAAATTAAAACTATATTTAATATATTTACTATCGCATATTGTAAAGCTTATTACAATCTAATGATCCAAAATATTTTTTTTAATTTTCATATTTTCTTGTGTTTAAATTTCCTAATTTTTCTAAGTATGTGTGTTCGTACATGACATTATCATTAAAAGGTCACGCGTTTTAGGGGTTTTCTTCCCTTACGAACAAAAACAAAAACAAACTCTCATATAAGAAGGTACCTCCACTAAATTGCTAAAAAAAACAGCAGAGTATGAATAAAAAAGGCCCCAAACTTAATAAAAACGAATTTTTCCCATCAAAATGTTTTAATAATTATTAAAAGAAAAACTGTTTTTCAAATACTTTGATGTTTTTCAAAAACATCAAAGTATTTTTTAATTATTTGAAACAAAAAGTTTCTGCCATATCTGGTCGGGTGCCCCTGCTGCTCTCCTTGGGCTTCTTGACAAAATACAAAGGAGGATCTGTAACGTGGTTGATACTGACTTGGCAGACCGGCTGCAACCACTCTCTCACCGGCGTGATGTGGCTTCCCTGTGCCTCTTCTACAAGTACTTTCATGGCTACTGCTCCGATGAGCTTAGTTCACTGGTGCCGCCTAAGCACGAATTTACACGAGATACTAGATTGGCAACTAGGTCCCACCCTTTTACAGTTAAACAAATAAGATGGAACCGTAAATTCTACTCCAACAGCTTCTTTTCTCGCGCTTCCCGCCTGTGGAACTCTCTTCCACAACTCTGCTTTCTCGATAGTTACAATCTCCAGGTGTTTAAATGTAGGGTCAATAGACACCTCCTATCACACTAACTCCCAATTATTCTCAGAACACTCTCATCTACCCAACCCTCATTCTCGGTATCCTTACCCGCCTATGACCCACCCTCTGACATTTCCTATATTTAATAATCCTTTCTCCACTCTATGTAGCCCCCTGCGCAGTAGTGCTCGGGGTGAAACGCTTATTAAAAAAAAAAAAAATTCCTTCTAAAACACGTTCGAAATTTTGGTAAAAAATCTTGTTTTGATTTTAGTTTGCTGGTAACCAAATCGTTACGAGAGTTTACAATGGAAAAAGTAATATTGCATGATTTTATTTTTGTTTTCCGGTAAAAAAACACAAAAAAAAAACACATTCATTTGGAAATTCTTGCAAAAATCAAATAATTGTCGGATTTTAATGAAACTTTCAGGACTTATTCACAGATGAATGACGTTAATTTTTGAAAGTATTATTTAAAAAAAAATCTTGGAAAAATATTTTTTTGCATCTGTTACCCCCCCCCCCCCACGTAAATTCATGAAATTTTAAGAAATTTAATTTTGTTGCGATAAATGGTTTTATTAGTTAAACGCAGAACTCATGCTCCCAGTTGTAAAATAAAAAATGCAGTATAACTATGACATTTAATTTGATAAGCTTTTAATTGCTTGAAGAAATAATAAAAAATAAGGACTTTATAGTCTGAAGAAAAAAAAAATTTCGATTAATAAGGAAATTTTAAAAGAATTGTTTCCATTTTTTTAATTATAATAATTTATAAAGTTTCAAAAATATTTTTAAAATAATTCAAAGATTTGTTGGGCTAGTTTAACAACTTATTAAGCGAAGATTATATTTAGTAATCGAAAATTAAACAGTTTAATACAAATCATTCTGCCTCCCTGTTTTTAAAATGATTTAGATTTTTTTTTATGTATTTGAACTTTTTTGTATGTTAATTTCTATGTGTAAATGTATATAAATTTTTGTAAGATTTTTTAAACCGAGAATCAACTTTTTTTTACAAATGTGTCGATCGCTTGAAAATGGCCGAAAAATTGAAAGATTAAAAAAAAATGAAGATTTTAGATTCCAATCAATATAATTTCTGTTTGAAATACACCAGAGTATTTTGCTTACTGGAAATGGCAATCTAATCATTTAGCTTTCAATTAAAACTAAAATAAAAGTTTCAAGACGTTTTTATTTTTAAAAATTCGATTTAAAATGTATATATAAAAAATGAGTGGAGGTACCTACATATAAGAATTGTTGTCTGCTCGCAATTTTCACAAAATCCTTTTGAGCCAAGCATAGACCGAATTAGTGGAGGTATCCAGTTTAATAAATAGTTTCAGCAGATTAGCTAACCAAAAAGAATGTATGAAATTTTAAATTTCTTAAATCCAGATAGGGAACCCAGCCTTTTGACCGATTGTGTTTGTATATTTATTTATTTTTATTTATTATCATTTATATAAAGTAATTTCTAAAGAACTGATGAGTCTTCTGACATTATTTCATTGTTGATACGTGTTTAAATAGACGTCCTGCCTTTTTAATTTGTTTTAAACAGTGTGGTTAATTTCTACCGGCCTGCTCATTCAAACAAGCTAGTCAATAAAGAAAATATGCTCCCTGGATGGATTCAAACCTGTATCCAACAGTAACATTCTATCGGTTCGCGCGAACTGATTCTTAAACTTATAAAAGCTTAGCGAACCGGTTCTTGGGTTATCCGAAAATAATCTTATATATTAATAGCCGATGGTCTAGATAAAATGTTAGTTACGCTACATTTGTCCGCGGGTTCGCCTTGAGAAATTCTAATTAGGTGCACGCCCAACTCAGCACACGACACACATGAGAGTCCTGTTATTGATTTCTGTGATTAACGTTGAGAACCTAACGAGAAATTAGCACAAACATGATGGTAGATGAACTTCTGAATATCGTTTCTTATGTCTTTGTCAATGAGTGTATCAAATTTGATTAAAATCGAACCAATCCTTCTATAACCCGATTTTTTCGATTATTGATTTTCGATATTTATTGGGGGTACCTTGACACAAAACCTAGCTAAGAACACTCGCAGATGCTTAAAGTACAACTGTGTAAATTTTCAAGAAAATCGGTTCAGCCGTTTCGGAATCTATAGGTAACGGACACACACACACACACGCACACACACACACAGAGTTCCATTTATAAATTAGTTTAGATTACTAAATTGTATGTTTTGTTTTCATTGATTGTATTAACATCACAACTTTATTTTATGGTATTTGTGAAAAAGAATTGGATGTGGTGCAGTGGATATCGGCTTGGAACGAGAAATCGGGGAGTCGAATTCGAATTCCAGTTGAATTCTTTGCATTCAATTACGCGCAAATACCATTGGGAAAGGTATTAATCCGTCTGTTCCCACCAGTTATGGGTTAAATAACAGAACAGATTGGGTTCTATAATCTTGACTGGCAACCAGTCAACCGCAGAAAGTAATGGCAACCTACTGCGGGATAATCCTCTGCCCAGTCAGTCATGTCCTTTGAAACATGATCGCTCAAGCGTGTATGACGTGTGGCACTTAACTGACTAACGGAATATAATAGTTAGAAAAATGATTAAGTCTTCTACTGGACATAAAGTGGGGGATCAGTTTTATATTGTTATGAAGTAATAAACTGATCCCCCAATAATTACTACTTAATAATATAATACATCTCTTTCCCCTCTTGCTATAAATCAAATAACAGGACAGATTCGGTTCTATAGTTTTTGCTGGCAACCAGTTTACCGCAGAGAGTAATGGCAACCTACTGCGGGATAATCTTCTGCCCAGTCAGTCATGTCTCTTTCGAGACATGATCGCCCAAGCGTGTATCACGTGTAGCACTTAACTGGCTGTGAATAAGACTGGTATTGGAACTCATCCCGAGCTGCTCATCATTGTCAACATGACACTTACCCGTACACAGGAAAATATGTCCGAAAAGATGAATTGGTGTATGTTGGGTGTTTCCGAAGAAGTCTTGTAATTAAAATTATTTTAATGTATAAGTGTTGATTGATTTTTTTCTTCTTTTTTCAAAATAATTTTCTTTTTATTTATTTGTCGTTTTAAAGGTCACATTAAAAAGTTTAAATTTAATTAACCTAATTAAAACAATACTGGTTGTAGTTCAATGGATATCGCTTCGGGAAGAGACATCGGAGAGCCGAGTTCGAATTCCAGTTGAATTCGTTGCATTCACTGACGCACAAATACCCTTTGGAAAGGTATAAATCCGTCGCTTCTCCCTCCAGCTATGGATTAAATAGCAGGACAGGTTGCGTATTACAGCAGAAAGTAATGCCAAATTACTGCGGGGAAATCTTCTGCCCAGTCAGTTATGTTTCTTTCGAGACATGATCGCCCAAGCGTGTATCCCGTATGGCACTTAAGTGACTGAATTAAAACAGACGCAGTAAAACAAGGAAAAAATAAAACTCCAACTACAATTGTTAACAATACGAAAAAATATGTAAATAGAAAAAAAAATACCATAAAATGATTTTACCGGTTATTACTCCTCATTCGTCAAAACTCGACTGATGAAATTAATGGCTTTAGTATGCATTTGTCTATATTTCTGAGTTGAGGTAGTATTTAGAGTATTTACTTATTCGGGCTATTGTCCTCATCTTCGTTGCCATTTGTACGAAGTTTCGGCCGCTGTATATTGCGGCCTTCTTCAGGTGCTAGAAATTTCGAACCAACCCTTTATTACAATCACTGGGGTATATCATCTTCATTCCTTAAAGCCTCGATTGGAAGTCATGAGTTATCTCCCTCAAACTCTGCAAGTTACTTGTTCACCACTGCTGTAGCCTGGTATTGAACTCACAACTGTAAGAGTTAAGCCAAAAACTAACCAACGTCTCTATGCGCTGGGCTATGTGTCCTTAAGGAATGAGGATGATATACCCCAGTGGTGGTAATAAAGGGTTCAGTTTGGAACTCCTAGCACCTGAAGTAGGCCGAAGGGTATAACGGCCGAACCATCGTACAAATGGCAACAAAGATGAGGACAAAAGTACGAATGATATAAATACTGTAAATACCCCAGCGATTGTAATGAAGGGTTCGGTTCGAAATTTCTAGCACCTGACGAAGGCTGAAGGGGACAGCGACCGAAACGTCGTACAAATGGTAACAAAGATGAGGACAATAGTCCGAATAATGTAAATACTGTAAATACTGCCTTATATCAGAAATATAGACAAATAGAATGATCTATTAAACGTCGTACAAATGGCAACCAAGATGAGGACAATAGTCCGAATAATGTAAATACTGTAAATACTACGTCATCTCAGAAATATAGACAAATAGAATGATCTATTATTAAACGTCGTACAAATGGCAACAAAGATGAGGACAATAGTCCGAATAATGTAAATACTGTAAATACTACCTCATCTCAGAAATATAGACAAATAGAATGATCTATTATTAAACGTCGTACAAATGGCATCAAAGATGGGGACAATATTCCGAATGATGTAAATACTGTAAATACTACCTCATCTCAATAATATATAGACAAATAGAATGATCTATTATTAAACGTCGTACAAATGGCAACCAAGATGAGGACAATAGACCGAATAATGTAAATACTGTAAATACTACCTCATCTCAGAAATATAGACAAATAGAATGATCAATTATTAAACGTCGTACAAATGGCAACAAAGATGAGGACAATAGTCCGAATAATGTAAATACTGTAAATACTACCTCATCTCAGAAATATAGACAAATAGAATGATCTATTATTAAACGTCGTACAAATGGCAACAAAGATGAGGACAATAGTCCGAATAATGTAAATACTGTAAATACTACCTCATCTCAGAAATATAGACAAATAGAATGATCTATTATTAAACGTCGTACAAATGGCATCAAAGATGGGGACAATATTCCGAATGATGTAAATACTGTAAATACTACCTCATCTCAATAATATATAGACAAATAGAATGATCTATTATTAAACGTCGTACAAATGGCAACCAAGATGAGGACAATAGACCGAATAATGTAAATACTGTAAATACTACCTCATCTCAGAAATATAGACAAATAGAATGATCAATTATTAAACGTCGTACAAATGGCAACAAAGATGAGGACAATAGTCCGAATAATGTAAATACTGTAAATACTACCTCATCTCAGAAATATAGACAAATAGAATGATCTATTATTAAACCTCGTACAAATGGCAACCAAGATGAGGACAATAGTCCGAATAATGTAAATACTGTAAATACTACCTCATCTCAATAATATATAGACAAATAGAATGATCTATTATTAAACGTCGTACAAATGGCAACCAAGATGAGGACAATAGACCGAATAATGTAAATACTGTAAATACTATCTCATCTCAGAAATATAGACAAATAGAATGATCTATTATTAAACGTCGTACAAATGGCATCAAAGATGGGGACAATATTCCGAATGATGTAAATACTGTAAATACTACCTCATCTCAATAATATATAGACAAATAGAATGATCTATTATTAAACGTCGTACAAATGGCAACCAAGATGAGGACAATAGACCGAATAATGTAAATACTGTAAATACTACCTCATCTCAGAAATATAGACAAATAGAATGATCAATTATTAAACGTCGTACAAATGGCAACAAAGATGAGGACAATAGTCCGAATAATGTAAATACTGTAAATACTACCTCATCTCAGAAATATAGACAAATAGAATGATCTATTATTAAACCTCGTACAAATGGCAACCAAGATGAGGACAATAGTCCGAATAATGTAAATACTGTAAATACTACCTCATCTCAATAATATATAGACAAATAGAATGATCTATTATTAAACGTCGTACAAATGGCAACCAAGATGAGGACAATAGTCCAAATAATGTAAATACTGTAAATACTACCTCATCTCAGAAACATAGACAAATAGAATGATCAATTATTAAACGTCGTACAAATGGCAACAAAGATGAGGACAATAGACCGAATAATGTAAATACGGCATTAGTATGTATGGTCATACAATTTTCAATGTGTGTTTACGTCACGGTACCTGTGAGTGGGTGTGTTCAGATCTTGGAATGCTAGCACAATTTAAGTCTGTGTTAAAATATTCGGTATTTCAGCGTATTTTAATTGCATGATAAATGTATAATAACCCACTGTTTCAATACACACTTAAATTATCCAAGCATTTCAAGAGTACCAGGTAAACACCAGGGGACACCATCACAAAAAAATTGATACATAAAATAAACAGGAGGCATCTAAAAAAAAAAACAAAAAAAAAACAAAAAAACAAAAACAAAAAAAAAACCAATGAAAATCTCTGCCCCCATCAAATAAAGGATTAAAAAATCAAAATAATTCTAGATTATTTTACTCAGAAAAAATTCTGAAGCTAAATAAATCTTGAAGCATGTCTCCTTCATAAAGACATTCAGAAATTTTTCCTTAATCATGTACAGGGTGCGATAGATTAATTTTCATCAAGAATTATTTTCATTTTAAATATAATAATCTAAATCTATCTAAACTTATTTATAAATGGAACTTTATTTGTGTGTGTGTGTGTATGTGTGTGTGTGTGTGTCTGTTACCTATAGACTCCGAAATGGCTGAACCGATTTTCTTGAAAATTTACACAGTTGTACTATAAGCGTCTGCGAGTGTTCTTAGCTAGGTTTTGTGTCAAGGTACCCCCAATAAATATCGAAAATCGATAATCGAAAAAAAATTTTTTTTTTTAATCATGCACAGAGTGCGATAGATTAATTTTCATCTAGATTTCGCAAAAATGAAAATAGCACTGACATTTCATTTTAACAGGTGTATTTACCAAAATTACAGAAAAATATCTTGAACTGTGTGCGTTGTGGTGCAGTGGATATCGGCTCGGAACGAAAAATCGGGGAGCCGAGTTCGAACTCCAGTTTAATTCCTTACATTCACTGACGCACAAATATAGCCTTGGTTGGCAACCGGTCTACCACTGAAAGCAATGTCAACGTACTGCGGGATAATCTTCTGCCCTGTCAGTTCTGTCTCTTTTGAGACATGATCGCCCAAACGTGTATCACCTATGACACTTAACTGAATGATTGAATATAACAGAAACATGGTTAAGGCTTCTACTGGGCATGAAGTGGGGGATCGGTTTTCTATTGTCATGAAGTAATAAACTGATCCCCCACTAAATAATACTCAATAATATAATACATTTCTCCCTCCTCTAGCTATGAGTCAAATAATAGGACAGATTGGAATCTATAGCCTTGGCTGGCAACCAGTCTAGCGCAGAAAGCAATGTCAACCTACTGCTGGATAATTTTCTGCCCAGTCAGTTATGTCTTTTTCGAGACATGATCGACCAAGCGTGTATCACGTATGGTACTTAACTGACTGACTGAATATAATAGTTGGAATCATGATTAAGGCTTCTACTGGTCATAAAGTGGGGGATCAGTTTATTACTTCTTAACAATAGGAAACTGATCCCCCATTAATTACTACATAATAATATAATACATTTCTTTCCCCTCTAGCTATGAGTCAAATAGCAGGACAGATTGGGTTCTATAGCCTTGGTCGGCAATCAGTCTACCGCAGAAAGCAATGGCAACCTACTGCTGGATAATCTTCTGCCCAGTCAGTTATGTCTTTTTCGAGACATGATCGCCCAAGCGTGTATCACGTATGGCACTTAACTGACTAACTGAATCTTGAAATACTAAAGAGTATAAATGTATTCAATAAAATCGCCATTGTCTCAAATCAGGGACCGACTGCATCTGGATATTCTCCTTGTCTAAGTTGATGAATGCCACAATAATAATTGCCTTCAGTTCATTTTTGGAGATACAAAGAGTTTTGTTTTTCTCTCACTCAACTGTGTTCTCTTCGTAATCATCAAGGGAGTCACCGTTTGGGGAGTTAGGTAGCAAGATTTTAGGGGTGATGTGGTCGCAGAAATTGTCTAACAGCCATAACCGGATTCTCCTGCTAGTGTAGCATGGTGCAGAGTCCTGTTGCCATATATAAAATATGTCTTTTCCAGCAGCCAATTTCTTGAGCCAATGCACTAAATGTAAAATTCGGGAGTTCTTTTCTTATCCGAATGATCATAGTCAGTTTTTCATGCTCCCATACATTCGTAATCACCATTAGACTCATCCATATGCAGCTTTAGGATCATCTATTAAATTAATTTTCGCTTTCAACATTTTCTGTCTTCCGATGGAAATCAAATGATGAATTTTCTTTACACTGCAGCATTATTCGCATTAAGCATACTTCACCTTCTACATGACCTTTAATTTGGTCTCCAGCTGGGGAAATTGAAATTAATATCAGTTCACACCTCAAGGGGTCATCTTTCTAGGCTGTACGACTCATTTACTGGCGCCTGAAGCGTCCCCTAAAGAGAATGCATATCCCTCATTGCGCGATGCTGGTTGTGGTAACCGGGCAGTCTTTGAACTTGGACCATGTGCACGCTTTCGGGTTCCTCACTTTAACCCGACCTTGTAACATATCCCGTCACCATGAGCAGACGAATAAGTGTAGTATCCGTCCTCGGGAAGACAAACTACATTTTATATATCAATTAGTAGTTTAGCCCGGTTTCACTGGGGTAGTTTAAGGAATAATCAGAATAAAAAACATATGATGAATTTACATAGCAAATACTTACACAACTTACTTGCCTTCAGTTCATCTTTGGTGCTACAAGGAGTTTTGTTGGTCTATCGCTCAGCTTTGCCTCACATATAATAATCAAGAGGGTTTCAGTCTGGGAGTTAGGTAGCAAGATGTAAGGGGTGATGTGGTCGCAGAAATTGTTTGATGGACATGACTGGATCCTCCTGCTCTTGGGTCATGATTTAATATCCTGTTTCCAGTCATAGAGTTTTCTAGCAGTCACCTTCTTGACCCAGGGTAGTACTATCTTTTCAAGGCACTTTATGTCGGCCTCAGTGTTCTGCCTGGGGCCTTGTGAGAAGATAAATGGATACATAACTTTCGCCATCACTAATGATCACTCCAAATCCCATGATTGATAAATTGTTATCAAATTACACAAAAATGAGAATATTACTGAAATCCCATTTTAACAGATATATTTACCAAAATTGCACAAAATATAATACAATGCTAAAGATCGAATTTATTGTATAAAATCGCCATTGGCTTTAACCACATACTATAGACGACTTCAGGATCTCCTGAAACTCTTTTGAAGAGTCCCCTTTGTTGGGAAATGCTGCCATAATCCTTGCCTTCAGTTCATCTTTGGTGCTACAAGGAGTTTTGTTGGTCTATCGCTCAGCTTTGCCTCACATATAATAATCAAGAGGGTTGCAGTCTGGGAGTTAGGTAGCAAGATGTAAGGGGTGATGTGGTCGCAGAAATTGTTTGATGGACATGACTGGGTCCTCCTGCTATTTGGGTCATGATTTAATATCCTGTTTCCAGTCATAGAGTTTTCTAGCAGTCACCTTCTTGACCCGGGGTAGTACTATCTTTTCAAGGCATTTTATGTCGGCCTCAGTGTTGTGCCTGGGGCCTTGTGAGAAAATACATGGAGGCATAACTTTCGCAATCACTAATGATCACTCCAAATCCCATGATGTTCACTGGATATTTAGTATAATAATCAAGAGGGTTGCAGTCTGGGAGTTAGGTAGCAAGATGTAAGGGGTGATGTGGTCGCAGAAATTGTTTGATGGACATGACTGGGTCCTCCTGCTATTGGGTCATGATTTAATATCCTGTTTCCAGTCATAGAGTTTTCTAGCAGTCACCTTCTTGACCCGGGGTAGTACTATCTTTTCAAGGCATTTTATGTCGGCCTCATTATTGTCCCTGGGGCCTTGTGAGAAAATACATGGAGGCATAACTTTCGCAATCACTAATGATCACTCCAAATCCCATGATGTTCACTGGATATTTAGTATAATAATCAAGAGGGTTGCAGTCTGGGAGTTAGGTAGCAAGATGTAAGGGGTGATGTGGTCGCAGAAATTGTTTGATGAACATGATTGGGTTCCCCTGCTTGTGTAGTATGGTGCAGAGTACTGTTGCCAGATAAACAGCAGCCACCCTCTTGACCTAGGGCAGCACTACATTCTAAAGGTTCTTGATGTAGGCCTCCGTGTTGAGTTAGGCTCTCACCAACAATTCCGGGAGTTCTCTGACCAGAACGATCAGAGGTAGTTTTCTGAGCTGCTGTATCTTCGTAATCTTCGTAATCTTTGTTATTAGTAAGAGGAAGGATGAAAGTATTTTTTGAATGTTAAGGAATTTTTGGCGGACCTGAAGCAGACTTAAAAATCACCATAGCCTGATGAAAAAATACTCCAAACGTGATGAAAACAAAGTTTTATCGTAAAAATCTTTGTTATTAGTAAGAGGAAGGATGAAAGTATTTTTTGAATGTTAAGGAATTTGTGGCGGACCTGAAGCAGACTTAAAAATCACCGTAGCCTGATGAAAAAATACTCCAAACGTGATGAAAACAAAGTTTTATCGTAAAAATCTTTGTTATTAGTAAGAGGAAGGATGAAAGTATTTTTTGAATGTTAAGGAATTTTTGGCGGACCTGAAGCAGACTTAAAAATCACCATAGCCTGATGAAAAAATACTCCAAACGTGATGAAAACAAAGTTTTATCGTAAAAATCTTTGTTATTAGTAAGAGGAAGGATGAAAGTATTTTTTGTATGTTAAGGCATTTTTGGCGGACCTGAAGCAGACTTAAAAATCACCATAGCCTGATGAAAAAATACTCCAAACGTGATTAAAACAAAGTTTTATCGTAAAAATCTTTGTTATTAGTAAGAGGAAGGATGAAAGTATTTTTTGAATGTTAAGGAATTTGTGGCGGACCTGAAGCAGACTTAAAAATCACCGTAGCCTGATGAAAAAATACTCCAAACGTGATGAAAACAAAGTTTTATCGTAAAAATCTTTGTTATTAGTAAGAGGAAGGATGAAAGTATTTTTTGAATGTTAAGGAATTTTTGGCGGACCTGAAGCAGACTTAAAAATCACCATAGCCTGATGAAAAAATACTCCAAACGTGATGAAAACAAAGTTTTATCGTAAAAATCTTTGTTATTAGTAAGAGGAAGGATGAAAGTATTTTTTGTATGTTAAGGCATTTTTGGCGGACCTGAAGCAGACTTAAAAATCACCATAGCCTGATGAAAAAATACTCCAAACGTGATTAAAACAAAGTTTTATCGTAAAAATCTTTGTTATTAGTAAGAGGAAGGATGAAAGTATTTTTTGAATGTTAAGGAATTTTTTGGCGGACCTGAAGCAGACTTAAAAATCACCATAGCCTGATGAAAAAATACTCCAAACGTGATGAAAACAAAGTTTTATCGTAAAAATCTTTGTTATTAGTAAGAGGAAGGATGAAAGTATTTTTTGAATGTTAAGGAATTTGTGGCGGTCCTGAAGCAGACTTAAAAATCACCATAGCCTGATGAAAAAATACTCCAAACGTGATTAAAACAAAGTTTTATCGTAAAAATCTTTGTTATTAGTAAGAGGAAGGATGAAAGTATTTTTTGAATGTTAAGGAATTTTTGGCGGACCTGAAGCAGACTTAAAAATCACCATAGCCTGATGAAAAAATACTCCAAACGTGATGAAAACAAAGTTTTATCGTAAAAATCTTTGTTATTAGTAAGAGGAAGGATGAAAGTATTTTTTGAATGTTAAGGAATTTGTGGCGGACCTGAAGCAGACAACCACCACGTTTAATTTCGTTGTTTTTCATTTTTTTCTTTTTACTTCTTTCAGTGCAGTCCTATCGATTACCCTCTTAGCTTTACGACTAACAAAAAAAATTTGAAAAATTTCAATATTGAAACATTTCTAGAGGGGATCTGTTTCTAATACAACGTTATAGTAAATCGAGCTTCCATTTTGAAACCAGTCGCCGGTACGACATTACTGCCACCTGTAAATTTGTTCATTATCAAATTTTTTGGATTTTTTCAGTGCAATATTATCTTTTACACCTTAAATTTTACGAATGACAAAAAACATTTGCAAAAATTTCCATATTTAAACAATTTTAGGGTGGGGACTAGTTTCTCATGGAACCTTATAATTAAAATGGAGGATCGATTGACTTTAACTTTCTTTGAGAAACTGACCCCCCACTAATTTGTTTAAATATTATAATTTTTTAAAATTGTTTTTGATAATCGAAAAGTTTAAGTAACAATTGATAGAACTGTGATGAAAAAAGTAAAAAAAAAAAAGAAAAGAAAAAAGAAAAATAACGAAATTAAACGTGGTGGTAGTCCAGTTGTATTCATTTTTTAAATTCCAGACCCAGAGTCGGTTTTCTTAAATTTCGGACCCAGAAGCTCCGTGGATATCTGCCCGGTGGAGGGCAAATGTAAATTCACCCAGATAATTTATGAAGCTCACATTTCACCATCCAACAACAGGAAAAATTACCGGACTTATATTGGTATGTCCGCGGGGCCCTTTAAGCAAAGGTATTACAATCACAGGTATTCCTTTTCAAACCCGGGTCAGAAATACCAGACAGCCCTTTCACGGAGATTCTGGAAAATGAATGAAGAAGGGCTGGACCCTGTAGTTAGTTGGAAACTGATAGGTTCAGCCCGAATTCCGAGGAATTTTCGTGATAGGTGCTGTCTGTGTCTGCAAGAAAAAATACTAATATTAAAGTACCCAAACCAGCACCTACTCTTGAATTTAAGAAAAGAATTCATTAGTAAGTGCCGCCATAAGGCGAAATTTTTGAACATTTAAAATTTAAGTTCAAAATTCAGTTTTAGGAGAGAAAATATAAATTAAATTAGTTTTGATTGATTGATTAATTAATTAAATTTTCGAAATAGTAAATTTAAACCCCTCTACCTTCCTCTTCCTTTCTCTTATTAATATCTACCTTTTAAGAAGTAAGGATACTTAGACTAACTTAACCCCCAATTTTTCCTGCATTTATATTTTTGCCCCGCACCTAAAATTAAAAAAAAAACATTTTTTAAAATATTTTTTAAATTTAAATCTAGGTTTATAAGTAATTAATTAATTTAATTTAATTTATTTAAATAAATTATATGTCAGTTTTTTACCCTAAAATGTTTTTTCTAATAACTTCACCTCATTTAAAACGCTAGTTTTGTTAACACGTCTCCAGCGTTTCTACAGAGATTAAATTTTTCTTTTCTTTATTTTTTCTTTCATTTTTCTTTTCGTTCCATTTGGTTTAGCCCCCTTCCCTGTCAAACACCACTTCCTATTTTCTTCCCCTTCCCTTCCCCTTCCCCTTTTTAGAGCTAGACAAAGCCAAATTTTAAATTTTTCACTGACAGCTCAATCTAAAAGTAGAGTTGTCCAAAATCTAAAAATAGATATTGATTGCTATCTACTTATCAATCCCAATCCCTCTAATTTTTTTTCTGTGACGTAAATTTTTGAACTTCCGCCGGTAATATCTTGTTTTATTTTGAGTATAAAGGCTGCCGATAAATCTCTCTTAGGGATTTCATGTAGAAATGATCATACAACGATTTTGAACTTCGAAAATTATTTTATATATATATATATATATATATATATATATATATATATATAGTCATCCGCAGACAGATCTGTTTCGCTGTATCACAGCTCATCAGTACGGTTAGACTGCGATTGCTTTTAACCCAGGATTGAAACCCGACCGAATTGGCGTCAGTCGACGATTCTACCTCTGGGCTATATATATATATATATTTATATATGTGTGTGTGTGTGTGTGTGTGTGTGTGTGTGTGTGTGTGTGTGTGTATATATATATATATATATATATATATATATATATATATATATATATATATATATATATATATATATATATATATATATATAAATATATATATATATATATATATATATATATATATATATATATATTATCATATCACCCCGAGCAAGGCGGTAACGCCACTGATATGCAGGGGGCTACGTAATAGTGAAAAGTTTGGAAAAGAGAAAGCCGGAAACCACATCCTAAACAAGGAACAAGGGATGAGCCTCTTAACCTGTTCTATAGACGTGGGTGGAGTGTGAACCAGGCGATATATATATATATATATATATATATATATATAAACAACTTAACAAATACTTTCACGGCTTCTGCTTCGATGTACTTAGCTTACTGGTGCCCCATATATATAGAATTTACTTGAGCCACAAGATTAGCTACTAGGTCCCACCCTTTTACTGTGAAACCAATAAATTGTAAACGCAAGTTCTACTCCATCAGCTTCTTTTCTCGCACTTCCCGCCTGTGGAATTCCCTACCATTTACTTGTTTTCCTGACAGCTACAATCTCCAAGAATCTAAATGCAAAGTCAATAGTCATCTCCAATCTCACTAACCTGCATACTCTTTCTCAGTGCCATGTTTAGGAACATTGCGCCCCATCCCCACCGCAGCAAAATGCGCTTTGCGGCCTCTACCCACAAAATTCAACTTGTGCCACCCAACTTCAGCATACTGTACCCACAATAAATGGTACTTTAAACTTTATTCAGTGATAACGAAAAAACAGAAGAAATCGCAGAATTGTTGTTTTGAAGTTAACGCTTTCACAACTTTTAGCTACTTTTTGGTATTTTTTAGCTATTTTTATAGCCATTTCAGTGCGTTTTGGCTCTCAATCTTCTACAAGTTTTCTCAAAGAATTTTCAAATAATTTAAACCTAAATTTCAAAACTATTTTGCTACAGAAAGTTTGATATACTGTCCAAATTTAGACTTCAGGAGTTTATTTTAAAAATGGAGAGGGGTGTCAGAAAGTGTTGGTATAGGGGGGGGAAGAAAAAACGAACGAATTAAATCAAAACAACATTAAAAGTAACCAAATCATTTTGAAATGTCACGATGTATGAGAAAGTCATTAAGTGCTAAAAGGCCCCCTACACCCCCCACTAAGATGCGATAAATACAAATTTGATAACTTATAAAGAAAATGCGTGAAGTTATTTTTTATTTTAATAAAATTTATCTCATGCTTTTACAGCGGAAATACATCCCTGATTATCTGGTTAAGATATTTTACTTTAAAGATAATTAATGCACTTCTGTCACCCTTCTGTCAAACTGAATGAGGTCACTGACTGATTCGATCACCTCACTTCTGTAGGCCTCCCAGGCTTGTCTTCATTCTCAACACTGCTCCGTCCTTCTTTAAACAATTTAGCCCACTCGTAGACATTTTTTGGCTGAAACTTGTGACACCATGCACAGTTCACATTCTCCTATGAATTTCAATTGATTTACACCCTTCAGCAATCAAAAACTTGATAACTGACCTCTATTCAATCCTAGAGCATGCTTCTTGGTCGGCCATCTTTGTTAATCTCCAAAACTCTCAGTTTTTTTCAATCTGAAAAAAACAAAAAAACAAACTTAAATCTCCTTGAGAAAAAGGTAAAGGAAAAAATTTTAAAAAGTAAGCTTCTATCTGTATTAAAAGACTTTATACCGATAAATTCACCTTATTTTTTGAATGACCCTAGTAAAAAAAGAACAATGAATATTTGTTATAAATTATACTTTAGAACATGTAAAAACTACAATCTACTACACAAGTGTACATTTTGTTTCGACATTGAAAGAACAATGTCTCATCCGGTAGTTAATAATGATGATAATAAACGTTATATTGAAAAAGTTAAATAACACTTCTTTTTTATTTTTGGAAATCTTTGTATGAGGTAAGAAGATATTAAAAAATAGTGGGGGGAAAAAGAGGGCAGATAAAATGTGGTAATAAGTTGAGAAAAAAAGAAAGGGAAAGAAAGAGGAATGGGAAAGACACAGAGGAAACAAAAAGCAAAGAGGAAAACAAGAGAGAAAGCACTGAGAGGAAAGAACCAATATTTTTTTTTCTCCTTTATTTGTTTTTGTTAAAGATCTCATTATAAGTTCAGAATTTAATAAATACAATGAAAGCAGATAATGAAGAAAAAGGGGAATAACTCCATTTGACAATACGAAAAAATGATAAAAAAGATAGAAAAATATAGAATGAGTTAACCAGTTATTGCCTTTTATTCGTTAAAGCTTGATCGAGGAAATTAAAAATAAAAATATTGTGCACATCGATTAAAAAAAATACGAAGAAAGAAAATGCACAACGATCAATATTGACACTGCTATTAAAAATTTATATAAACAGATCACACAACTTTTATGTACTAATATAGATTTGGCCAACAGCGGCTTGAAAGTTTTAAACCCGCCACGACAAAAAAAAAATTGAATACAGGTTCAAATCTAGACAGGAGTCATTTTTTTCGAGTTTACATTGTTTCCAGTTGTAAAACCACAAAAAGAAAAATTACTTAAAATTGTAATTAAATAATAACTCGCCTTTGTCTGCCAAGGGAGATAACTTGTGTATGATAGTCATAGTTACCTCCCATGCATTAAATTCCGGACGACTTGATAACGCATCCGGTTTCCAACAAGTTTCATTTGCTTAAAAACGGATTAAGTTAAACAGAATCACATAAAAAAAAAAAAAAAAAAAAACGAAAACAAAAAAAAAAGTGAAAATTGAAGGGTGATAACTCTTATATATGAATAATGAATTAAGATTGACTACCCTTTTCTCAGGATGTGTGTTTTGGTGCATTGGATATCGACTCGGCACGAGAAATCGGGGAGTCGAGTTCGAATTCCAGCTGAATTCATTGCATTCACTTACGCACAAATACCCTTGGGAAAGGTATTAATCCGTCTATTCCTTCCAGTTATGGGTTAAATAACAGGACAGATTGGGTTCTATAGCCTTGGTCGGCAACCAGTCTACCGCAAAAAGCAATGGCAACCTACTGCGGGATAATCTTCTGCCCAGTCAGTCATGTCTTTTTCGAGACATGATCGCCCAAGCGTGCATCACGTATGGCACTTAACTGACTGACACCTCAGGCCATATTGAAAAACTAGATCGCTATAATTGAATTAAAATCATTACTTTATCTCTTGTTAATTGCAATGAGGTTGATGATGTAATTAATTGCTTCTGGAAGGCATGTTTGGGCATTTCATTGTTGTGATAAATGGTTAGCAAGCGTATCTCGTAGATTAATTACGACTGAGTAGTGTGTTCGATTTTTACTGAGTGCTCCATAGTTTCGGCCTTGTTCCAGCTGAATTCACTGCATTCACTTACGCACAAATACCCTTGGGAAAGGTATTAATCCGTCTATTCCTTCCAGTTATGGGTTAAATAACAGGACAGATTGGGTTCTATTGCCTTGGTCGGCAACCAATCTACCGCAGAAAGCAATGGCAACCTACTGTGGGATAATCTTCTGCCCAGTCAGTCATGTCTCTTTCGAGACATGATCGCCCAAGCGTGTATCAAGTATGGCACTTAACTGACTGACACCTCAGGCCATATTGAAAAACTAGATCGCTATAATTGAATTAAAATCATTACTTTATCTCCTGTTAATTGCAATGAGGTTGATTATACCGGCTGCAGCCGCTCTCTCACCGGCGTGATGTGGCTTCTCTGTGCCTCTTCTACAAGTACTTTCATGGCTACTGCTCCGATGATCTTAGATCACTGGTGCCGCCTAAGCACGAATTTACACGAGATACTAGATTAGCAACTAGGTCGCACCCTTTTACAGTTAAACAAATAAGATGTAACCGTAAATTCTACTCCAACAGCTTCTTTTCTCGCGCTTCCCGCCTGTGGAACTCCCTTCCACAACTCTGCTTTCCCGAAAGTTACAATCTCCAGGTGTTTAAATGTAGGGTCAATAGACACCTCCTATCACACTAACTCCCAATTATTCTCAGAACACTCTCATCTTCCCAACCCTCATTCTCGGTATCCTTACCCGCCTATCACCCACCCTCTGACATTTCCTATATTTAATCATCCTTTCTCCTTCTCTCCCTGCGCAGTAGTGGCAGTGACATGCCTTGCTCGGGGTGAAACGCTTATTAAAAAAAAAATTATGTAATTAATTGCTTCTGGAAGGCATGTTTGGACATTTCATTGTTGTGATAAATGGTTAACAAGCGTATTTCGTAGATTAATTACGACTGAGTAGTGTGTTCGATTTTTACTGAGTGCTCCATAGTTTCGGCCTTGTGGCACGTATAAGCTGCGTTTGTTAAATCGCTAATGAAGTCGGATCTAGCAACAAAAAAAGGTTGGGTTATCTTATTTAAATTATTAGTTGTTATTCTGGAGTTTTCTTTGAATTCATACTTCACCACAGTAATTAGAAGTACTGTAAAAATATTTGTCAATTCCATTTAATCAATTGTTTCATTCAAGTCGTTGTTTTGCTCCAGGACCCATCAATCACAGGGAAAACACCGGCTTTCGTTCAGTCACCGAGGTTAAGCAGTGTCGTGTTCGGTCAGTAATTAGATGAGAGGAACCCCTTCGAAACACCTGGTACTGTAAGCAGGCTTAAAAATCTGATGTGCCGTAATCCTTTTTGTATAGATCTCGATGGTGTATAAGGCGCAGTTATAAAAACGGAGAAATTCCGAGGAAGAAAAAATGATTATTTTCATGTATAAAACGCACCTGATTTTTATGTATAAAACGCACTTGATTTTAGCGCAAAGAAAATGACTAAAACCTGTGAAGTAAAAAGAGAAATGCAATGGCGGAAGAAAACACCAATAAATAAATAAATAAATAAATAAAAACACTAACAAAAAAAAAAAAAATACAAAAACAAAACTAAGACAAAAAAACGAGACACTTTGTTTATATGATTCGTAAGCATTACGAAAACGTGATAATGACACTTGCGGTAAAAGACGATTAAATCGCTTATATTTGAGAAAATAAACCGAAATAAAATTGTATAAATATTAACTTACTTGTTTGGTTTTAATTTTTTGTGACACTCAGGAATTTTTTTCGAATTAATTTCGTAAGTTTTCACTATCATTTCACCTTCAGCGATGCAACACGAAGAGATTTACGCAGGTGGCATGAAAATGAATGACAAATCTTTAATGAGAAGACGTGGAGGAAAAGACAATAAAAGAACAGGTTTTAAGAAAAAAGAAGATGAATATTTGAAGCAATAAGATGGTTAATGTTTATTAATTCGGCCTTGTGTCATACATAACCGAACTCTCTACAGCTTACAAGATTTATCCAGAATTATCAGAATTAGCAGAAGGATTATCACAATTATCAGAGGGATTATCAAAATTATCAAAGGGATTATCAGGATTATCACAAGTATTATCAGAATAATCAGAAAGATTATCTGAATTATCAGATAGATTATTAGAATTATCAAAGGTATTATCAGAAGGATTATCAGAATTATCAGAGGGAATATCAGAATTATCAGGATTATCAGAAATATCAGAGGGATTATCAGAATTATGAAAGAGATTATCAGGATTATCAGAAGAATTATCAGAACAATCAGACGGATTATCTGAATTATCAGATTATTAGAATTATCAAAGGGATTATCAGGATTATCAGATGGATTATCAGAATATCGGAAGAATTATCTGAATTATTAGAGAGATTATTAGAATTATCAGATTATCAGGATTATCTGAAGGTTTATTAGAATTATCAGAGACATTATCAGGATTATCAGAAGGATTATCAGAATTATCAGAAAGATTATCAGAATTATCAGAAGATTATTTTCGTTATCATCAGCAGGATGTAAATTGGAATTCGTTATCATCAAAAGGATGTAAATTGGAATGTGTGGATTTGTTTGGAACAGTGGAATAATAAAAGCATACATTTTTCCTGTTTTAAAATATATTTATTAAAAGAAAAGAATAACAAGAATTGGTAGAAATTAATGTTCAATTAGAAAGTAAAGGGTATCAAGAGTTATAGAAAATGTTCGTAGTAGTAATTTGTTGGAAAGAGTTTATGCGCACGTACGTACGTATGTATGTATGAGCGTTTGTTTGGTAGGAATGTTTTTGAATGGAGAAGAAGAAGTAAAAGGAATCAGCATATGAGAAAGAGGTTTCTCCCGTTTCATTTTAGTGTGTCGTCTCGCTCCTCTCATCTGACTGTCTAGCTGACTCTGATCGAAGCCTTTCATAGTCATTTAGATTTTTCTCACTGGATCGCTAAGTCTTTTTGGTCTTGCTAATCGCTTCCATTGGTCAGAAAATTAATTTAACATCTATTCGCGACATACCGTTTCGAATTTTTTAAAGGAAGTAGTCAATCCTTTTTCTATTCGGCAAAGCCAGGATTTCATACGTCATTGTGAAGTTTTGTAAAAGTGAAGAAACTTGCTTTTAATTCTTAATTTCCTATCCACCACGGATTAACACCGCATTTGGATGATTTTGGCACGGAAGCAGGAAATCAGAAGAGAGTCCCAAAGGCGGGAAATGTTAAAAAAGAAACTATAAGGCCAGAACATGCGGTTGCATGCAATTAGTTCAATAGTAAAATGGGTCTTCTTTTTCAATGTGCCCTGTCTCTTCAGGACGTAGGCGATCATAGTTTTCCACGTCTCCCTATTTTTGGTGGCTCTTAACACGCCTTCTCCTGTTACACCACACAACCCTTATTCTGTCATCCACTAGATCAAGACAATAAATCTAGATTATAAATGTATAGACACTAGCGTGGCCACGAAATAGGGGATCAGTTTATATATTGATTATTATATAGCATTGATCCCCCATTTTATATCCACACTGTAATTTCTTATAAACAGTTGGCATATATATTCTTCGTCTATGTGCCCTGTCCTTTCAGGACGTAGGCGATCATTGCTTTCCACGTCTCCCTATCCCTGGTGGCTCTTAACACGCCTTCTCCTGTTACACCACACAACCCTTATTCTGTCATCCACTAGATCAAGACAATAAATCTAGATTATAAATGTATAGACACTAGCATGGCCATGAAATGGGGGATCAGTTTATATATTGATTATTATATAGAATTGATCCTCCATTTTATATACACATTATAATTTCTTATAAACAGTTGGCATGTATATTCTTCATCTATGTGCCCTGTCCTTTCAGGACGTAGGCGATCATGGCTTTCCACGTCTCCCTATCCCTGGTGGATCTTAGCACGCTTTCTCCTGTTACACCACACAACCCTTATTCTGTCATCCACTAGCTCAAGACAATAAATCTAGATTATAAATGTATGGAAACTAGCGTGGCCACGAAATGAGGGATCAGTTTATGTATTGTTTATTATATAGCATTGATCCCCCATTGTATATCCACATTATAATTTCTTATAAACAGTTGGCACATATATTCTTCTTCAATGTGTCTTGTCCTTTCAGTACATAAGCGATCATGTCTTTCCACGTCTCCCTATCCATGGTGGCTCTTAGCACGCCTTCTCCTGTTACACCATGCAACCCACATTCCATCATCTTCCTGATCGGGTCCTTCAAATATGTTAGCCGCTGCTTTCCCCTGTCTCTTTTTCTGGCCTTTTAGTATCAGGTTCTCCAAGCCCTCTTTCCTCACTGCATGTCCCAGGAACTTCAGCTGTCTCTTCCTGATGCTCAGTATTAATTTCCTTTTCGTTTCCATCCTTTCCAAAACCTCATCATTGCTCACATGCTCGATCCATGATATCCGCAGCATTCTTCTGTAGAACCACAAATTGCTTCAAATTGCTTCAAGTTTTTCCTACATCTTCGATGATATTATCCATCATTCACTGCCATATTTAAGAACGGACATCACATAGCAGTCCAGTAGTCTCTTCTTTGTTTATAGGAAAATTGTCCTGTTTTTTAATACTTTACTCAACTTCTGGAATGCTTCCTTCGCCGTGCCAATTCGCCTTCGGATCTCTGTCACACATTCCGTCTTCTGTTAGAACACTTTCCAGGTATTTAAATAATTGTACCTGCTTGATTTCAGTATTCTCCACCTGTATTTGCCATACTGGGCTGCCCTTTTTGCTGATGACCATGCATTCAGTTTTCTTGCAGTTTATTTGGAGTCCCTTCTTGTCACTCTCTTCAGCTACCTTCTGTAGAGGGTCTTGTAAGATAGAAAGCACATCAGAATAATTGCCATGAAAATATCAGACAAAAAAGACTGGGAAACAAATAAAATGTAAACACAAATTCTACTCCATCAGCTACTTTTCTCGCACTTCCCGCCTGTGGAATTTCCTTCCATTTACTTGCTTAACCGACAGCTACAATTTCCAAGAATTTAAATATAAAGTCAATAGTCATCTCCTATCTCACTAACCTGCATCCTTTCTCTCATGCACCTTTCTCCGTCCACTCGACTCTCATCAGTATTGTCATCCTTCCTGACACTCCTTATAACCTGTCACCCTTTCTCATAACTTTCCTCCTATGTAACCCCCTGCTAAACAGTGGCAGTGAAATGCCTTGCTTGGGGCGATATGATTATTAAAAACAAATCATGATGTGGATATAATGTGGGGGATAAATTCTACATTACCGTCAATATATAAATTGATTACCCACTTTATGGCCACAGTCATCTTTCTCTTGTCCACTTCCTGACACCCCCTTTATAACCTGTCACTCTTTCTCATAACTTTCCTTCTATGTAAACCCCTGCTCAACAGTGGCAGTGAAATGCCTTGCTTGGGGCGATATGATTATAAAAAAAATCACGTGGATATAAAATGGGGGATAGTTTCTACATGACAATCAATATATAAATTGATCACCCACTTTATGGCCATAGTCATCTTTCTCTTGTTCACTTCCTGACACCCCATATATAACCTGTCACTCTTTCTCATAACTTTCCTCCTATGTAACTACCTGCGCAGTAGTGGCAAGAAGAAGAAGAAGACGAAGAAGAAGAAGAAGAAGAAGAAGAGGAAGAAGTCGTCGAGCATTATTTTCAAATCAGTGTTTGGTATATAAATATTTGAAAATTCTAAGATGATAAGTAGGGCAGAAAAATATCCTGAAGGTTTTCGTCTTTTAAATATTCCAGAAATGACTGGTAGAGCATGTATGTGTCGTAAGCAAGAAATCATCAATGCCACGAGATTTATTGTCTTTAGTCGGAAATCATCAATCTCATGGCACTTGGTGTCTTTAGCAGGAAATCATCCATGCCATGGGACTGAGTGTCATTAGCAGGAACTCATCAATGCCATGAAACTTGGTGTCATCAGCAGGAAATCACCAATGCAAAAGTGACTTGGTGTCTAGCCGGAAATCATCAGTGCCATGGGACTTGGTGTCTTTAGCAGGAACTCATCAATGACATGGGACTTGGTGTCATTAACAGGAAACCATCAATGCCATAGGACTGAGTGTCATTAGAAGGAACTCATCAATGTCATGGGACTGAGTGTCATTAGCAGGAACTCATCAATGCCATGAAACTTGGTCTCATTAGCACTTGGTGTCTTTAGCAGGAAATCATCCATGCCATGGAACTTGGTCTCATTAGCAGGAAATCATCAATGCAAAAGTGACTTGGTGTCTAGCCGGAAATCATCAGTGCCATGGGACTTGGTGTCATTAGCAGGAACTCATCAATGCCATGAAACTTGGTGTCATCAGCAGGAAATCACCAATGCAAAAGTGACTTGGTGTCTAGCCGGAAATCATCAGTGCCATGGGACTTGGTGTCTTTAGCAGGAACTCATCAATGACATGGGACTTGGTGTCATTAACAGGAAACCATCAATGCCATAGGACTGAGTGTCATTAGCAGGAACTCATCAATGACATGGGACTTAGTGTCATTAGCAGGAACTCATCAATGCCATGGAACTTGGTCTCATTAGCACTTGGTGTCTTTAGCAGGAAATCATCCATGCCATGGAACATAGTGTCATTAGCAGGAACTCATCAATGTCATGGGACTGAGTGTCATTAGCAGGAACTCATCAATGCCATGAAACTTGGTGTCATTAGCAGGAAATCATCAATGCAAAAGTGACTTTGTGTCTAGCCGGAAATCATCAGTGCCATGGGACTTGGTGTCATTAGCAGGAACTCATCAATGACATGGGACTTGTCATTAACAGGAAGTCATCAATGACATGGGACTTAGTGTCATTAACAGGAAACCATCAATGCCATGGGACTGAGTGTCATTAGCAGGAACTCATCAATGACATGGGACTTGTCATTAACAGGAAGTCATCAATGACATGGGACTTGGTGTCATTAACAGGAAACCATCAATGCCATGGGACTGAGTGTCATTAGCAGGAACTCATCAATGACATGGGACTTGTCATTAACAGGAAGTCATCAATGACATGGGACTTGGTGTCATTAACAGGAAACCATCAATGCCATGGGACCGAGTGTCATTAGCAGGAACTCATCAATGACATGGGACTTGTCATTAACAGGAACTCATCAATGACATGGAACTTGGTGTCATTAGCAGGAACTCATCAATGCCATGGAACTTGGTCTCATTAGAAGGAAATCATTAATGCAAAAGTGACTTGGTGTCTTTAGTCGGAAATCATCAATGGCGTGGGACTTGGTGTCTTTAATAGGAAATCATCAATGCCATGAGACATGGTGTCTTTAGCTGGAAATCATCAATGCCACCGGACTTGGTGTCTTGTCGAAATAAAATGTAGAATTTTGTAGTAGTTTGTACATGTTCTAAATTATAATTAATAATAAATATTCATTGTTCTATTTTTATATACAGGACTTTTTTTAATTAACGTTGCAATTATTTTTTTTATTCTTAATTCATATATATATATATATATATATATATATATATATATATATATATATATATATACGTGTTCCCTGAATTCTCCAAGAATGTCAATTGCCATCTCTTATCTCCTTGACTCGCATCTTTATGTTGTTCTTCCTTTCCACTCTACACTCACGCAGCTCTCTTCACACCAGTGTTCTTATCCTTCTTTTACCAATTCTCCGACCCCGTCCTGTTACCTGCTACCTGTTTCTCTTTCTCATAATTCTCTTCCTGTATAAACCCCTGCGCACCAGTGGTAGTAGTCTTGCTTGGGGTGAAATGATTACAAAAAATATGTAAGGTTTGATGGTAAGAAAGAAATGTTTGTTATTAAGGTCTCTGACAGAGCACACTGGAAGAATGGTAGACTTTGAGAAAACAGTAGCTACTCTAGCATCTACGCATCGTTCATTCAGTAATGAATTAGAACGCTCTAACTAATGGCGTATGTAAAAAGAATTAATATAAAATTTCTCTGGGGTTTTAGGAATCTATCTATCTATCTATCTATCTATCACAGTCTATTCATATCTATCACAGTCTATTCATATCTATCTATCTATCACAGTCTATTCATATCTATCTATCTATCTATCTATCTATCTATAAGAGAAAAATTAAATTAATATAAAATTTATCTGGGCTTTTAGGAATCTATCTATCTATCTATCTATCTATCTATCTATCTATCTATCTATCTCAATCTGTTCATATCTATCTATCTATCTATCTATCTATCTATCTATCTATCTATCTCAATCTGTTCATATCTATCTATCTATCTATCTATCTATCTATCTATAAGAGAAAAATTAAATTAATATAAAATTTATCTGGGCTTTTAGGAATCTATCTATCTATCTATCTATCTATCTATCTCAATCTGTTCATATCTATCTATCTATCTATCTATCTATCTATCTATCTATCTATCTATCTATCTCAATCTGTTCATATCTATCTATCTATCTATCTATCTATCTATCTATCTATCTATAAGAGAAAAATTAAATTAATATAAAATTTCTCTGGGCTTTTAGGAATTTACTGTTACAGTTATCGAAGTAAGAATTATAAATTCTGAGAGTCAAATCCCAAAAAACAATCTTTATTAATGTTAAAAGGACAATAATAATAATACAAATATAGACTGCTTAAAAGTTCCTTTAAGCCACTACGATAAACGTTGTAACAGATTTTTACAAAATGTTAATGAAAATAAATTTTACAATTAGTTTAGAAGAAAGACTTACTGAAATGTTGTAAGTTACTTCCCTTTGACTGGTTAAAAACAGTTGATAAAAATTTTCCGTAAATTACTCAAAACGGAAACCAAATTACATTGTCTTTTACATATCAAAAGGATAGTATTATTAAAAGCTCAATATTTAATTTTGAGCTATATTATATTAAAGATTTTACACATAGAAAAAAAACTTTACCGATGTTTTTTCTAAAATAATATATACTTAAATTAAATACGCATAATGTAAACAATGGGTTAAATTCACCCTATTATATTAAATATATAAGTGACTTTTATATTATAGGCGTAAAGTCTAAAGAGCCATTTATATTCAAGTTATGAAAACAATAATTTTAACTTGAAATAAATTACATATTAACACAGTTAATATATAGAAATATTGATATAGAAGGCATTTGTAATACGTCTACAATACAATTCTACCTCTATTTGCAAAGTAATAATAAACAATATATGAAGTTGCGAAAAAATATATATTTTCGTATCTTAGAAAATAACGATTTCTTTCGAAATATCAAGAAATCAGAGATCTGATACATGTCCGTAGCCTGATAGGTGCAGATACATTCTAAATATATTTTGTCAAGCTTACGTTTACGAAAAATTTAGAACACGCTAATTTTTTCCGCATTACGACAACTTTTGAAATTAGTACATATGTCCACGAAAGCATTCAATTGCAATGACATATTCAAATTTGTACTTAAGATAAAAAAAACAACAAAAACGCCCATATTCCAAATAAGAAACATTTGGAATAAATCCTAAAACCATCAGGATTAAGCGTTTATATAATTTAAATACAAAAAATTTTGTTTTAACAATACCGACAAAAACTAATTGATAAAATTCAACCGAGAAAATATTTTTCAATAAAATATTAAAAATATTAAAAGATTGGGAGTCGATGGAGGGGTTTTTGTGGTGATTGTGCAAATTGTAACGAGTGAATGGGTCGTGAAAGTGTTTAGCTTGGTATAGGATAGTTCAGTGAGTACCAACCTCTTCCCCTCCCCTTTTCGGCTTTGTGCCACAATTTTTGTATTTTTACAAGAATAAATATCGTTAATATATAAATATTGATATAGAGGGCATTTGTAATACGTCTACAATACAATTCTACCTCTATTTACAAAGTAATAATAAACAGTATATGAAGTTGCGAAAAAATATATATTTTTGCATCTTAGAAAATAACGATTTCTTTCGAAATATCAAGAAATCGGAGATCTGATACACATCCGTAGCCTGATAGGTGCAGATACATTCTAAATATATTTTGTCAAGCTGACATATTACGAAAAATTTAGAAGACGCTAAATTTTTCCGCATTGCGACAGATTTTGAAATTAGTACATATGTCCACGGAAGCGTTCAATTCCAACGACATAAATATCATAAAAACGTCAGGATAAAGCGTTAATACAATTTAAATACAAAAATTTCGCTTTAACAAGAGCGACAAAAACTTATAATTGAAAAAATTCAACCGTGAAAATATTTTTCAATAAAATATTAAAAAATAATTACCATTCAGTTTAAAAGCAGAAAAATAATTCTTACATATGTTTACATGGTATATCACACACTAAAAGGCTACCTTCTTCTACCGAGCGTCTATAGCTCAGAGGTAGAATCGCCGACTGACGCCAATTCGGTCGGGTTTCAATCCGGAGTAAAAAGTAATCTGATGTCTTACCGTACTGATGAGCTCTGATACAGTGAAACAGATTTGTCTGCGGATGACTATATATATATATATATATATATATATATATGATATGATATAGGATGACTATATATCAGGAGTCGGCAACCTTTTGAAGAGTGGGGGCCAAAAAGCTATGTAGAGTCATGGAAGAGGGTCAAACATTTATGGTTCCAGTGTCATGGAGGAGAACCATGTTATTAAATATGTGAATAAATTTCCTGTGTGTTTGAAGAAAGCAAGGATTAAATATAATTTAATTGTATTTAAACAATGACACCACAATATACTCCCGCACCAGTAACAAACCTGACATGGCGGACAGTCATAATCTCGCTGCTGACCTTGAACGGGATCTACACTATGTGGTGAATTGGGGCAAGAAGTGGCTTGTCAACTTCAATGCATCCAAGACCAAGCTATTGTCTGTCAACTATCACAGGCAACCTCTCCTGCCTCCCATAAGCATGGACCAAGCGATCCTCCCTGAGTGCAATACACTGCGCCTCCTCGGCCTTACCCTCTCTTCTGATCTCAAATGGACCCGCTACATCGAATCCATAGCTAAATCCACTGCTAAGAAGGTTGGGTCACTGTGTCGATCCAGGACGTTCTTTCCGCCTGAATCCATCCTGCATATATACAAGTCTACCATTCGACCCTGCATGGAGTACTGCTGCCATTTATGGTCAGGCGCCCCTGACGCTCACTTCAGTGTTCTCGACAGGCTCCAAAGGAGAGTTAGTAACGTGATAGGTGCTGACTTGGCGGCTCAACTACAGCCACTTCCACACCGACGAGATGTGGCCTCCCTTTGTCTATTCTATAAGTACTTTCATGGCTTCTGCTCAGACGAACTTAAGTCACTGGTGCCTCCTCAACAGGTGTTTACTCGTACAACCAGATTGGCAATTGGGTCCCACCCATTCACAGTCAGGTTAGCCAAATGCAGACGACAGTTCTACTCCTGTAGCTTCTTCTCTCGCACTTCCTGCCTGTGGAACTCGCTCCCATATTCTTGCTTTCCTGACGGCTACAACCTCCAGAAATTTAAATGCAATGTCAATACTCATCTATTAACCACTGGACTCTAGCCCTTCCCCCATCCTGTATATCCTTCCCTTTCTCTCCCCCCCTTGCAACTGTCATCACACCTGCATTTTCATCTTTCTATTGCTTCTTCCTAATTGGTTTGTAATCCTCTTCTCTCTCCTCTAATTAATTTTCTTTCAGTTATGTAGTCCCCCGCACATCAGTGGCATTTACGCTTTGCCCGGGGTGAAATGATAAAAAAAAAAAAACAACTTTCATACAGGAATAACAACAAAAAAAGAAAAAGAAAAATACAAACATATTTAACAAATAAATCTTTATTTTGCTGTAGGAATAAAACAAACTACTATCACCAGGAAGCGAATAATTTCGGAGTTGCAGAAAATATTTCACCTCTTTTTCAATCCGAAAAAAACAAACAAACAAAAAAAACAACCCCCCCCCCCCAAAAAAAAAACAACCGGTTTCTAAAGCACGAAAAAGAGAAAATATCTGACGGGAATTTTGTTAAAAAAAACATTACATTTTAAAATAAATGTTTCATAAATCAGTATTGAAAAAAATATCCATTAACAATGAACATCGGTTGAAAACACTATATAGTATTTTTATATTCATTTAAGTGTTCGCTCACGAAAGCTATTTCACAGAAAAAGTGAAAGTGAGGCCGTACGCTAATTTTGGCGATCCCTACAAATAAACAAATAAAAGTAAAACACATTCTTCGGGTAAAAAAAAAAAAAAAAAATTAAATTTCGACGCAATATAGACTATCAATTGTCACTTTGGTTTTGTTTACCTATATTTATCGTGTCCAGAGTAAGGTAGCAGGCCGGACAAGATTCAGTCGAAGGCCGAATGTGGCCCGCGGGCAGTTGAATTGTGATAATGTTTAGGGCCAAGTTTGTTGTTTTTTCACTGGTTTTACTGATAAAATGTATTTTGGCAAACATGTTTTTTTTATTATCGTAAAGTGCTCGATATCGGGGGTAAAATAGAGCGTAGATAAACACAAAGAATTTGTCACTTTTAACTGCTCAGTTAAAGAGACAAACTAGGTGTGTTAGTGGCTGTATGCATGAGCCCTGCGGAGAAAAGAATCAGATCCGTACAAAAAGTAGAGTATGAATAAAAGACTAAATGAAATAAAAACTTATCTTAGTTACCGTTTTCCGTCCTGTGATGGAATAATGTAGGGATTTTTTTGAAGCAACTAATAAACAAAACAAAAGCAAAAATAAATGTTATTTTTTTTCTATAAAGAACGAAATTAAAACGCTTAAAAAACCCCCCCAAAAAAACAACCGGTTTCTAAAGCACGAAAAATATATAACTTCAAATTTCAAATTAATCACAAACTAAGATAAAGTTGCTAGAGAAAAGGTTTCTTTTTGTTTTTATTCAAATTTTCTTTCTTTTTTTTACAGATATATACCTGAATTTTTGTAGATAAAAAAACCGACAAAATGGATACCTTTTTCAAGGGAGACAACTTGGGTTTAATCTTTTATTATTTCCCTTGAAATCAATTTATGGAGTTTTCCCTTGTAATATGTAAATTAACAAAATTCCTGTTAACCGTTATCTCCCCACCTCTATCCGTATAAACTACCCCTTAAAGTAATCCCTCTACCTCGAGTGATCCCAGGGCCTTAAACATAGTGAACCATGTGAGTTAAATATATGGATCCGAATTCGATATGATAGAATAAATAAAGAACAAGGCTTGGAAGCGTATCTCAGTCTAACATGTTTCGATTTTAGTAAAGCTTCTTCAGAGATCGAATTAAAGATGAAAATATTTTTCAGAGAATGAATTAAAAATGATAACTTTTTACAAAGTGACAGTATATTCGAATGTTGCTTGGGGTTGATTTTTATTGGTTAGCGTTGTAGTGCAGGGGAACGACAAATCGAGGTGCCGAGTTCGAATTCCAGTTGAATTCCTTGCATTCACTTACGCATTAATACCCTTGGAAAAGGTATTAATCCGTCTCTTCCCTCCAATTATGGATTAATAAATAGGATAAATTGTGGTTCTCTAGTCTTGGCTGGCAACCAGTCTACCGCAGAAAGCAATAGCAACCTACTGCGGGATAATCTTCTGCCCAATCAGTCATGTCTCTTTCGAGACATGATCGACCAAAACGTGTATCGCGTATGGTACTTAACTGACTGACTGATGTGTTACATGTATTACAGCTGAAGTAGGGCGCTCGATCATGTTTATTATATTGGCCTTGTGCCAAACACAACCGAACTCCTCACAGATATTATCAGAAGGTTGGAAAGAATAAAAGTGTTTCGCTTGTATGTTTAAGTGGAAATTTCTTTACAGAACAGAATAACATCAATTTGTAGGAAGTGAAATTAACTGTGGAAATGTTCTAAGAGAAAGAGTAGTAAAGATTTAAATGAATCCAGAGTTTGTTGTAGTTATAATAAAGTATACGTACCTTTTTTTTCTTTTAGTGGCGAGTAAGTGAAGAAGAAGAAAAAGCAATAAAGGAAAATTGTACTTATCGACGTTAATTTTTAGGAATCAGTTGAAATGTCTTATTGCTGCATTCTTAAAAGGGTAGAGTCTCGACTGAAGAACATTAGGCAAGAATTTTTGGCTAGGCTATATTGCCCGGATAACCCTCATTAAAAAGGCCTTGTGCCTGATTTTGTCTTAAGTAGGAAGGCGAATAGATACTGCAGTTACGAACAGTCAAGTTACGTGCAGTCAAGTACAGCAGTTAACGAAAGCAGTTAACGACAGTTACTTGTCAGGCAACGTAATACCTTCGGACTTATTTATTTCTATATTACTTATTTTTAACACTTCTTTTAATATCTTGTTTCTTGTTATATTAATACACTGTTTTGAACCTACCCTCTTGTTCCGTGTCTTGCTTCAGGTATAAACCGGTCGCTACAATTTTGAGGCGAAGTTACACCATAATGACACAACAAATAGCATCTTTCATTTTAAAATGTCCTTTTTTAGTTGTATCCGAAATGTGCCAACTAGGTGGGCACATTTCAACGCTCTGCATTAATGTTGTTATGTTCCCACAGGGTGAAAATGTTGTTCTGTGGAGAAAAATAAAAGGATTAAGCGCCATAATAATTCTTAACAAACATTTATTGATTTAATTATAAGTCAGATGATGGCTGAAGCCGCTTAATGCGTAATAATAAAATGTAGGTCTTGGAAAACTGTCCCGCTCAACTTGGTGTCATGGCGGAAACTCCCTCTACCCAGAATGCTCTGCTTCCAAACAGGGAATGTCACAAAAGTAGATACCTTTTCATTTTCGATAACTAAATTTGAAATTGAATTTCTAAATATAAAAAGAAAGGTTTCTTGAAATTTTAGTTTTAATTGAAATTTAAATGATTAAATTTACTATTTCCAATAAGCAAAATACTCTGGTGCTTTTCAAACAGAAATTATATTCATTGGAATCTAAAATTTTGAGATTTTTTTATCTTTCAATTTTTCGACTATTTTTGAGTGATCGACACATTTGGATAGGGAGACGTGGAAAGCCATGATCGCCTAAGTCCTGAAGAAACAAGGCACATAGAAGAAGAATATATATGCCAACTGTTTATAAGAAATTATAATGTGAATATAAAATGGGGGATCAATTCTATATAATGATCAATATATAAACTGATCTCCCATTTCGTGGCCACGCTAGTTTCCATCCATTTATAATCTACATTTATTGTCTTGAGCTAGTGGATGACAGAATAAGGGTTCTGTGGTGTAACAGGAGAAGGCGTGCTAAGAGCCACCAGGGACAGGGAGAGGTGGAAAGCAATGATCGCCTACGTCCTGAAAGGACAAGGCACATAAAAAAAGAAGAGTATATATGCCAACTGTTTATAAGAAATTATAATGTGGATATAAAATGGGGGATCTATGCTATATAATAATCAATATATAAACTGATCCCCTATTTCGTGGCCACGCTAGTGTCTATACATTTATAATCTAGATTTATTGTCTTGAGCTAGTGGATGACAGAATAAGGGTTCTGTGGTGTAACAGGAGAAAGCGTGCTAAGAGCCACCAAGAATAGGGAGACGTGGAAAACTATGATCGCCTACGTCCTGAAGAGACAGGGCACATAGAAGAAGAAGAAGAAGAAGAAGAAGAAGAAGAAGAAGATTTGACTCGTGTGTGGTAGAATGCTGACCCTAGTTTAGAAAATCATCAATGCATTTGGGCGAATATATATATATATATATATAAAATAACCGTTTCACCCCAAGCAAGGAAATATTGCCACTAGCGCACAGAGGACGACATAAAAACAGAGTGAGAGATTACAAAGAGCGAAGAGAAAGATGAACCGGTTAGAGGGTGTGTTAAAGAAAAGAGCAACGGAAAGATGGGAATACTAGTGTTTAGAGAGTCATGAGATTTTTAGTATTTATTGCCAAGTGGATAATTCTAAATGAAAATACAATGGTTCTTTGTCAAAGTAATAATAACAAATGTTATTAGTACTTTGCAAAATTTTGCAAGGCAAAGAAGCAAAGATGAACTCGTCCGAATCAACCTAAATTTTCTGCATTCTTTCATTAATGTAACTGCAATATAGGCAACTATTAAATATTTATAAATTCATTTGATGCACATGTTATTGTGCAGTATTGACAAAAGAACCATTCTATTTTCATTTACAATCATTCACTTAATAATAAACACTAAAAAATAGTATGAAATACATCATTTTTTAAAACACTGGGGTAGCCTAATAATTATGGCGGTAGTCTCTCTCTCTCTCTCTCTCTGTATATATATATATATATATATATAATTGCTGGCCACTGGTGTTCGAAGATACCAGTCTAATACATACATTACCGGCCATAATTATTAGGCCACCCCCCTTTTTTAAAAAAGAAATTATGTATTTCATACTATTTTTAGTGAATAATTTTAAATGAAAATAGAATGATTCTTTTGTTATTATTACTTTGCAAAATTTTACAAGGCAAAGAAGCAAAGATGAACTCGTCCGAATCACCCTAATTTTTCTTTATTCTTTCATTGATGAAACTGCAATATAGGTAATTATTAAATATTTATAAATTCATTCGATGCACATATTATTGTGAAATATTAACAAAAGAACCATTCTACGAGGGTCATTCAATAAATAAGGTGAACTTTTCGGTATAAGGACCCCTAATACAGATAGAAACTTCCTTTTTTTTTTCAACATAGTCTCCCAGCAGTGTCACACACTTTTCCCATCTGTACACAAGCTTCCGTATTCCTTCAGCGTAGAACTCTTTGGACTGATGTCTCAGCCAATCGCTCACAGCACTTTTGACTTCATCGTTCCTTTCAAACTTCGTGCCTCTCGTGAACGCTTTCAAGGAACCAAACAGGTGAAAGTCTGAAGGGGCAAGGTCTGGGCTGTAACGGGAATGAGGGAGCAGTTCCAAGCCCAGCTCGTTGACGGTCTGCACCGTTTGGGCTTCTGTGTGAGTTGACCTTCGAGTAGGCAAGGTCATCATGGACAATTCTGTGAGCTGTCCCAACTGATAGGCTCAAAGTTCTTGGAATGTCATCCACTGTCACCCTTATGTCAGACGGAATGAGGACATTGACTGATTTGATCACCTCAGGAGACCTCACTTCTGTAGGCCTCCCATGTAACAATATTTAGCGGAACGGAGGTAATTAATTTTATTAATTAATTATTAACTATAATTGGAAAATCGTTTTACTATTATAGATCAGAAGAAAACGTACTAAAAGAATTTTTCTTTATTCTCCGAATTTGAGTGAAGGAGGAGTAAAAAAAAAGTAATAATTTTTGTTTCTCTGTTATTATTCTAAACCTGAGAAGGAGAGAGAGAAAGAAGAGAAAGAAAAGAGAAATAGATTTGTTTTTATTTCATAGAATGCAAGAACAATACACATTGGAATTTAAAAGAATTGGGCCACCCATGAAAGGTAACAAGCTTTGTTTCTCTGTTGTTATTCTAAACTTTATATATATATATATATATATATATATATATATATATATTAGTAATCTAAAACATAAAACAAGCCAGGTGGCCCTAGAGAAATGTTAAAATGAGAAGCAGGTTCAAAACCGAAAGGAGATTGTACTTTTTATTATTGTACTCAAAGGCAGTGAATTGTAAAGAGAAATAGATAACAAATATCTAATTCAGAGTCGAAGGCTGGATTAGTGATTCAGCGAAGAGACATTTAGGCGTCGTATCTGAAATTAGGTGAATGAAAATTCCTTTGACTCAGTAGAATTGATAACAAAGGAAATGGAGAATCAGCCTGGCTAGCTTGACATTAAATAGAAAAGAAAAAGAAAGCAGATAACAAAATATTTTCTGTTATCTGAAAATATATGTGACTCGAAAATACATATTGGAAACGCAGATGCTGAAATTCTTATCTAAGTCACAATGTCAACAGACTCGTCTGTCTGTTTGTCTAGTTGTTTTGGGCGAAACAAAGAAGGGGAATAGTTCAAAGGGTTAATAGTGATTGATTAAAAAAAACCCAAAATTGTTTCGTGAGAAAGAAAATACGCCGGTTAAGTCCAGCCCAGAAAAGGAGTATGGAAGGATGACGTCATAAGACTGAGAGGAATCTCATTGGTCCTGTGAACCAGCGCCCGAAAGTGGGAGACGACCAGCAGTTGACGTCATGGAAATAAGGTTAATTCCATTAGGTAAACAACGAGTAGCAGCTAACCTCAGCATTCTATTGGTTGCCGAGATGAGGAGTTAGACAGCCAGCATCCGTCAGCCTCACACCATGGCATGGGCATAAATACAGGGTACCGAGGGACCAAAATCAGTTGGAGTTGGAGTTTCAGTCGAGTTCCCGGCCCAAAGATGTAACGACAGAGATAGGTGCGATGCCGTTTGGCGCCAACCGCAGAGCCTGCCGCCTCCCATAGAGCTCCTGGCTGAAGATGTAAAGAGACAAATAAACGTCACGCAGATGGGTGCTAACCATAGAAAAATCGCCGCCGGCAGAAGACAGTTCCCAGCTGAAGAAATAAAGAGACAGAGAGATAATTGCCATGCCGTTGGGTGCCGACCGTAGAGAAGCCTGTCGCCAATCAACCAACCAGAGTTAAAGACAGATACGAAGAGACTTTGCAGACAAAGTTTGAAATTGCCAAATGAACAGTTTTTTTGATGAGAGTGATCCAACTCGGAACAAGAAATCCACCTCGATTCCGATTCCGAAGACGAACTGCGCCAACCTACCCATAACCCAGCCCTTCGGCAATTTCCGCAAAATTCCGGAGAACAAGAATCAAGTTGACTAGACATACGACGGACTTAGAACTCCGTTCGAAGCAGCACGCTGTGGCTAGTCAGATTTCTCTTTTATTGCTTAGGAAAACAATTCGATTTACTTAAGAGACTTCCGTTCTGCTACCAGCAGGGATTGGGAATTACCCGAAAAACTATTGTGCGAATTACGTTCTGTATATAAAGACATTATTTCATAACACTTCAGACGTCGGTCCACTTATTTTTCTTGGTGCTATGTTTCTTTCTTTTATTTTCAATTGTGTGCACGCTTCCTGGTTTGGTTTAGTTCGGCAGAGAGACAGCTAGTGGAAAACTCACGTGACTACCTTGTGATCAATCAACACAACGTGGGACAAGGGAGATCACTGTGAACAGAGTCAATCTACGACCAGTTATCTGGATCGAAACCAACAGCGACCGGCCCGGGTAGTGGCATACCCAGGCCTGTCTTCATCTTCAAAACTGCTCCGTCCTTCTGGAAACAATTTAGCCCACTTGTAGACATTTTTGAGTGAAACATGTGGCACCATACACAATTGACATTCTCCTATGAATTTCAACTGGTTTGCACCCTTCAGCAACCAAAAACGTGATAACTGATCTCTGTTTAATCCTGGAGCATGCTTCTTGGTCGGCCATCTTTCTTAATCTCCAAAACTCTCAAAGGAAAAAAAAAAGTAAGCTCCTATCTGTATTAGAAATTATTATACCGATAAATTCAACTTATTTATTGAATGACCCTCGTATTTTCATTTACAATTATTTACTTGGCAATAAATACTAAAAATTAGAATGAAATACATTATTTTTTTAAAACACTGGGCTGGCCAAATAATTATGGCCGGTAGTGTATTTGATGGGCTTAATCAAATGGAAGAGTAGGGCTTAGGAGAAATCACAGGACAAGGGACAAGAAGGGATATGGGGCCATGATTGCCTTCTCCCTGAAAAGACATAGCACATAAAAATATCCAACCAAGATATTTCTTTATAGTAAGGTTTGCCCTGAAATTCTCACCGATGGAATACAGAGTGGATGTGGGTGGTTTGCAACAATATAAGTGGCATGGCGGGTCCTAGCCGTGAAAGTTAGAGGTTGCAGAACCAAGTAATGTAGTTCGGCCGAGAACTTTCCATGGCAGTAGCAATAGGGCCCACCAAATCCCGCTTCTGTGTGTGTGTGTGTGTGTGTGTGTGTGTGAGAGAGAGAGAGAGAGAGAGAGAGAGAGAGAGAGAGAGAGAGAGAGAGAGAGACTGCAGGTTAAAAAATAATTATTTTCTAATAACGACTCGAAAACGCTTTTCAATTTTCAATACTGAGAAGTGAAAACGGAGAAAGAACCTTCCGCCCAAATATGACAACAGTTGTTCATTTTCGGCCTGACGTGGCTTTTGTAAAGGCTGGGGATAGAATAATGAGTCGAGTACTTCCTTGAGCGGTACAGGGAGTCGATCATTTTTACCAGGATCTTTAGCAACGAATTAGCTCGGATGTGGGCAGTACCGCATTTTGACCTGATTTAGTTCCTATAAAGTTATAGGATAGAATAAAGAGTCTGGTACTTCCTGGAGCGTTACAGGGATTTTATTTTTTTACCGGATCAGCTTCAATGTGAGCAGTACTGTATATATCGCCTGGTCTGGCTCTTATCTAAACTTATTTATAACTGCAACTGTGTGTGTGTGTGTGTGTGTGTGTGTGTGTGTGTGTGTGTGTGTGTGTGTGTGTCCGTTACCTATAGACTCCGAAACGCTTTAACTGGAATCAACTATTGCTTTTTAGTCTTTCATGTCAACGTCCAAAGAGTCTGAGCTCCAGGACCATGGATTCGTTTTAAAGCTTTCATTACACCCTGGCAACGCCGGGTTATACTGCTAGTAAAGGTAAAGGATAGAATGAGGAGTCGGGTACTTACTGAAGTGGTAGAGATGGATTGTAAATAGGTGTTACACTTGTCTACTTTAACAGTTTGCATTTGCAATATGTGGAGCTCCCTTCCACCTCGTTATTCTGTACTGTGGCCTCTCAGGACGTAAGCGGTTATGGCTTCCTGATGTTAAGTATAAGTTTTCTTTTATGTTTCTATTTTCTCTAAAACTTCATTGTTGTTCTCATGTTCAGCCCGAAGTATCCTCAGCATCCTGCTGTAGAGTTATATCTCTGTTGCTGCAAGTATCTTCATCTTTAAGGAAATTGAGAGATTTGAAGCAATAGAAATGTGCTTCAGTCTGTAAAAGCTTAAATGCAACATCAATCGCCATCTTCTGTCTTCTTGAACCCTTAAGTTGGTGATGAATAAATTTAGTATTTGAGATATTGAATGTGACCAGTCAGTTTTTCCACCATCGAGGTCAGAGGAAAGTTCTGATCAGGAATCGACAACCACTTGGAGTGAGCGGGCCAGAGAGCTATGCAGTGTCTTGGAGGATGGCCATGATATCAAATGTCCTTCGATTAATTTGGCGGACAAAAATCCTTCACAGTCCAGATGTGGCCTGGAGTTGTCGACCTCTGACCTATATTTTTGGAGGTGTACAATATTCTGTTGTATCATGTACATAGATGGAATTAATTGATTATAGTAAAAATGGTCTGCTGGATCAATTTATACCACGGTGATGCTGGACTTTTCATGTCCATTATATACTGTGCTGACGCCCATGAACCAACCCATTTTATAGTTCACCAATAGAGGCAATCAGGAAGCTCAAAATAATCAATGCGACGTGTATAAAAGGCAGCCATACTTTTCCGAGTATTGGGGTTCAAATCCGATTCTGGAGAGTGTCTGATTCGAGAGTGATGGTCTTTGACGTTGTTTCATTGAACAGATTACGTCCCAAGAGGATACTCCATATCCGTATACTATGACGGACATGGTCAACAGATGCTAAGAGGATGTTCTATATCCAGGAACGTTGTCAACATTACCTTCAATCCCTTACTTTGTGACCATCATGGACTGTTGTTGCTATATAATATACATTTGGGAGATTGATTCGCTTTTATAATCAATGCATAAAATGATCCCTGACTTTGTGACCATCATGGACTGTTGTTGCTATATAATATACATTTGGGAGATTGATTCGCTTTTATAATCAATGCATAAAATGATCCCTGACTTTGTGACCATCATGGACTGTTGTTGCTATATAATATACATTCGGGAGATTGATTCTCTATTATAATCAATACATAAACTGATCCCAGACTTTGTGACCATCATGGATTGTTGTTGCTATATAATATACATTTGGGAGATTGATTCGCTTTTATAATCAATGCATAAAATGATCCCTGACTTTGTGACCATCATGGATTGTTGTTGCTATATAATATACATTCGGGAGATTGATTCTCTATTATAATCAATACATAAACTGATCCCTTACTTTGTGACCATCATGGACTGTTGTTGTTATATAATATACATTCGGGAGATTGATTCTCTATTATAATCAATACATAAACTGATCCCTTACTTTGTGACCATCATGGACTGTTGTTGCTATATAATATACATTCGGGAGATTGATTCTCTATTATAATCAATACATAAACTGATCCCTTACTTTGTGACCATCATGGACTGTTGTTGTTATATAATATACATTCAGGAGATTGATTCTCTATTATAAGCAATACACAAACTGATCCCTGCATTTTATCCATTAATTATGGAGAATTTTACCCACAGGTGAAGTCCCCCATATCGGTAGTAACAAAGTCTGGCACAAAGCACCGTTTGTGGAGACCTTAGGATCTAAGAATAAAGCGCTTTACAGTCGTAATGATGTGAAACCATTGCTTCACGACAAAGTCAGGTAATTTTGAATAATGTGACTTTAAATTTACACAAGACGGAGTTTTCACGATGACAGCTCAGATTTTATGGTGATAAAGACATTAATTCTATCGTTTCTTTCCAAAAATGAACATCTGTATACGCCTTCTTCTTCTTTTATGTGCCATGTCCTTTCAAGACGTAGGCGATCATGGCTTTCCACATCTCCCTGTCCCTGGTGGCTCTTAGCATGCTTTCTCCTGTTGCACCATACAACCCTCGTTGTTACCTGATGAGGTCCTTCAAATATGTTAACCGTTGCTTTCCAGTGTCTCTTTCCCCCTCTATCTGGCCTGTTAGAAACAATGTATCCAAGCCGTCCTTCCTCATTGCATGTCCCAGGAACTTTAGTTCTCTCTTTCTGATGCTCAGTATTAATTTTCTTTTCGTTTCCATCCTTTCCAAAACCTCGTCATTGCTCACATGCTCGGTCCATGATATTCGCATCATCCTTCTGTAGAACCACATTTCAGCTGCTTCAAGTTTTTCCTTCATCTTTGATGATATTGTCCAGTATTTACTGCCATATTGAAGAACTGAGAACACACAGCAATCCAGTACTCTCTTCTTTGTTTCTAGTGAAATTGTTCTATTTCTTAGTACTCTTCTCACCTCCTGGAATGAAGCCTTGTGCCTTTGGATCACAGGAATATAATTGTATAGAAACTACTCTGACCACAAAGTGAGGGTTGAGTGTATGTATTGATTGTAATATGAAACTGATCCCCCACTTTATGTCCAGTATGCTTCTGTAGAACCACATTTCAGCTGCTTCAAGTTTTTCATTCATCTTCGAAGATATTGTCCAACATTCACTGCCATATTGAAGAACCGACATCACATAGCAATCCAGTACTGTCCTCTTTGTTTCTAGTGATGAAATTGTCCCGTAAAAAACTCAAAAGAAAAAAAAAATAGTGTACTTTTCTGAGATGTCAGACGCTTGAAAAGATTTTGCCACTGACATATCTCGCTTTTTGACACTGACTGATCACTCAGTTCACAGTCAATCTTAGCGAGTTGGCATTATAAGATCCAACGATTATAAGATTGCAAAAATTCTTGCCCAATTATCATTGTTAATATAAAATGACCGCAACTTGACTCTGGCATTTATTTTGGCGCCGATTTCTGGTGTGTTCGAGATTGACACTGAACTTCGTTTAGTTGCGAGTCAGACTTCTTCTTCTATGTGCCTTGACCTTTCAGGACGTAAGCCTTCCACGTCTCCCTAACCCTGGTGTCTCTTAGCACGCTTTCTTCTGTAACACCATGCAACCTCCATTCTGCAATCCACCTGATCAGGCCCTTCAAATATGTTATCCGCTATTTTCCTCTGTCTTTTTTCCCCTTCTATCTGGCCTGTTAGTATCAGGTTCTCCAAGCCCTCCTTCCTCATTGCACAAAGGAATGCCTAAAAGACTGAGAATGGAAAGTTTAGCTCTTAATAAGTTTTATCTTTTCGTTATTTCTCCCAAACTCTGTTCTATCATATATTTACTCAAGATGATTGCTCTTTTATATGCTGTGTCCTTACAGGACGCAATCGATCATGGTCCTCCGCATTTTCCTTTCCCTTTTAGCTCTTGATAAGTTTTGTCCTTTTGTTATTTCTTCCAAACCCCGTTCTTCCATCCATTTACTCAAAACGATTGCTCTTTTATGTGCCGTGTCCCATCAGGACGTAGCCGATCATGGTCCTCCACATTTTCCTTTCACTTTTAGCTCTTGATAAGTTTTGTCCTTTTGTTATTTCTTCCAAACCCCGTTCTTCCATCCATTTACTCAAAACGATTGCTCATTTATGTGCCGTGTCCCTTCAGGACGTAGCCGATCATGGTCCTCCACATTTTCCTTTCGCTTTTAGCTCTTGATAAGTTTTGTCCTTTTGTTATTTCTCCCAGACTCCGTTTTTACTATCCATTTTCTCAAGATGATTGCTTTTATAATCCGTGTTCCTTCAGGACGTAGCCTATCATGGTCCTCCACATTTTCTTTTCCCTTTTAGCTCTTAATGAGTTTTGTCCTTCTGTTATTTTCCTAAACCCCGTTTTACATTCCATTTACTCAAGATGATTGCTCTTTTATGTGCCGTGTCACATCAGGACGCAGCCGGTCATAATCCTCCACATTTTCCTTTCTCTTTTAGCTCTTAATAAATTTTGTCCTTTTGTTATTTTTTCCAAATCCGTTGTACCATCAATGTACTCAAGATGATTGCTCTTTTATGTGCCGTGTCCCTTCAAGACGTGGCCGATCATGATCCCCCAATTTTCCTTTCCCTTTTAGCTCTTAATAAGTTTTGTTCTTTTGTTATTTCTCCAAAAAACATATTCTACCACCCATTTACTCAAGCTAACCAAGTATGGTATGCACCGTTTTCCTCTCTCCTACTTTTTCTTAATCTGTCCTGTGAGTATCAGATTTTCCAAACCTCCTTCCTTATTACGTTCCCATACAGTTTCGATAGTCTCTTCTTAATGTCACTTTCATCAAATTATGCTATGTAAATTTAGAAAAGGAGTAAGCGTCGGAACTGTTTTCCTCTCTCCTACTTTTTCTTAATCTGTCCTGTGAGTATCAGATTTTCCAAACCTCCTTCCTTATTACGTTCCCATATAGTTTCAATAGTCTCTTCTTAATGAAGACGCTTTTCTGGCCATTGTGGGTACTAAAACGAAGATTTCGACGGAAGCTTTGATGCTTTGACGACATAAATTTACGCGTGTTACTAGATTGGCATTTAGGTCCCATCCTTTTACTGTTAAAATATTAAAATTAAATTTCCTCGCACTTCACGCTTTTGGAACTCGCTACCCTTTACGTGATTCTCTGATAGCTACAACCTCTAAAAGTTTAAATGCAGCCTCAATTGCCATCTTCTATCTCCCTGAAGACCATCCATCTTTTTGTCCTTTTTTTAAAACCCTCTCTGTGCCCTTTTTTCTCCCTCTCTCTATCTGCGGGATGTGCGTTGAGGTGCAATAGATATCGACCCAGAACGAGAAATCGGGGAGCCGACTTCGAATTCCAGTTGAATTCCTTGCATTCACTTACGCACAAATACCCTTGGAAAATGTATTAATCCGTCTCTTCCTTCCAGTTATGGGTTAAATAATAGTTCAGATTGGGTTCTATAGCCTTGGATGGCAGCTAGTCTAACTCAGAAAGCAATGACAACCTACTGCAGGATAATCTTCTGCCCAGTCAGTCATATCTCTTTTGAGACATGATCGCCCAAAGTGTGTAACACGTATGCCACTTGACTGACTGACTGACTCTCTATCCTCTATGCAAACTAGTGCAACCTAGTGGTGAGTGATGTGATTAAAAAGAAAGACATTGCTAAGAGTTTTAAAAGAGATTAATAAACCGTAGAAAAAGAATCAGTTTCCCAAATATTTCGATGGCAACTGTTCTGCAAGCTTTTTTCCCCAGGTGCCCCAATCACATCAATTTACACGTTCTACTAGATTGGCATCTAGGTCCCAGCCTTTTGCCGTTGAAATATTAGGTTGTCCCAAAAGTTCGTAAACACTTGCAAAAAATTGAAATTTTACTCGCCAAGTAATCTACGGTTACCAGAAAACACTTGCAAAAAATTGAAATTTTACTCGCAAAAACAACAAAAATTATTGCTCAAAATAAAGATCATCATTTTCCAAGACTTTCTCCCCTCGATCTGCAAGCTTTCGGAGCTAGCCGTCCCACCCTTTGTAGACTGATCTTGGACAAACATTAAGTTTGTGGTTCAGACTCAATTAGCCACTGAGAGATAAATAAGTCTGCTTTTCAAGGAAGAGATAGCCGTGCCACCCTTTGTAGACTGATCTTGGACAAACATTAAGTTGGTGGTTCAGACTCAATTATCCACCGAGAGCACCATCAGCCTGCCTTTCAAGGAAGAGCTAGCCGTCCCACCCTTTGTAGACTGATCTTGGACATATATTAAGTTGGTGGTTGAGACTCAATTAGCCACCGGGAGGACCATCTGCCTGCATTTCAAGGAAGAGCTAGCCGTCCCACCATTTGTAGACTAATTTGGACAAACATTATGTTGGTGGTTCAGACTCAATTATCCACCGAGAGCACCATCAGCCGGCCTTTCAAGGAAGAGCTAGTCGTCCCACCCTTTGTAGACTATTCTTGGACAAGCATTAAGTTGGTGTTTCAGACTCAATTATACACCGAGAGCACCATCAGCCTGCCTTTTAAGGAAGAGCGAGCCGTCCCACGCTTTGTAGACTGATCTTGGACAAACATAAAGTTGGTGGTTCAGACTCAGCCACTGAGAGGAAAATAAGTCTGCATTTCAAGGAAGAGCTAGCCGTCCCACCCTTTGCCGTCTGATCTTGGACAAACATTAAGTTAATATTTCAGACTCAATTAGCCACTGAGTGGAAAATAAGTCTGCATTTCAAGGAAGAGCTAGCCGTCCCACCGTTTGCCGTCTGATCTTGGACAAAGATTAAGTTGGTGGTTTTGACTCAATAAGCCACTGAGAGGAAAATCAGTCTGCATTTCAAGGAAGAGCTAGCCGTCCCTCCCTTTGTAGACTGACCTTGGACCAAGATTAAGTTGGTGGTTCAGACTCAATTATACACCGAGAGCACCATCAGCCTGCCTTTCAAGGAAGAGCTAGCCGTCCCACCCTTTGTAGACTGATCTTGGACAAACATTAAGTTGGTGGTTCAGACTCAATTAGCCATTGAGAAGAAAATAAGTCTGCATTTCAAGGAAGAGCTAGCCGTCCCACCCTTTGTAGACTGATTTTGGACAAAGATTAAGTTGGTGGTTCAGACTCAATTATCCACCGAGAGCACCATCAGCCTGCCTTTCAAGGAAGAGCTAGCCGTCCCACCCTTTGTAGACTGATCTTGGACAAACATTAAGTTGGTAGTTCAGACTCAAATAGCCACTGAGAGGAAAATCAGTCTGCATTTCAAGGAAGAGCTAGCCGTCCCACCCTTTGTAGACTGATCTTCGACAAACATTATTTTGGTGGTTCAGACTCAAATATCCACCGAGAGCACCATCAGCCGGCCTTTCAAGGAAGAGCTAGCCGTCCCACCCTTTGTAGACTGATCTTGGACATACATTAAGTTGGTGGTTGAGACTCAATTAGCCACCGAGATGACCATCTGCCAGCCTTTCAAGGAAGAGCTAGCCGTCCCAACCTTTGTAGACTGATCTTGGACAAACATAAAGTTGGTGGTTCAGACTCAGCCACTGAGATGAAAATAAGTCTGCATTTCAAGGAAGAGCTAGCCGTCCCACCGATTGCCGTCTGATCTTGGACAAAAATTAAGTTGGTGGTTCAGACTCAATTAGCCACCGAGATGACCATCTGTCTGCCTTTCAAGGAAGAGCTAGCCGTCCCACCCTTTGTACACTATTCTTGGACAAGCATTAAGTTGGTGTTTCAGACTCAATTATACACCGAGAGCACCATCAGCCTGCCTTTTAAGGAAGAGCGAGCCGTCCCACCCTTTGTAGAATGATCTTGGACAAACATAAAGTTGGTGGTTCAGACTCAGCCACTGAGAGGAAAATAAGTCTGCATTTCAAGGAAGAGCTAGCCGTCCCACCCTTTGCCGTCTGATCTTGGACAAACATTAAGTTAATATTTCAGACTCAATTAGCCACTGAGTGGAAAATAAGTCTGCATTTCAAGGAAGAGCTAGCCGTCCCACCGTTTGCCGTCTGATCTTGGACAAAGATTAAGTTGGTGGTTTTGACTCAATAAGCCACTGAGAGGAAAATCAGTCTGCATTTCAAGGAAGAGCTAGCCGTCCCACCCTTTGTAGACTAATCTTGGACAAAGATTAAGTTGGTGGTTCAGACTCAATTAGCCCGCGAGAGGATCATCAAGCTGCCTTTCAAGGAAGAGCTAGCCGTCCCTCCCTTTGTAGACTGATCTTGGACCAAGATTAAGTTGGTGGTACAGACTCAATTATCCACCGAGAGCACCATCAGCCTGCCTTTCAAGGAAGAGCTAGCCGTCCCACCCTTTGTAGACTGATCTTGGACAATGATTAAGTTGGTGGTTCAGACTCAATTCGCCACTGAGAGGATCATCAACCTGCTTTTCAAGGAAGAGCTAGCCGTCCCTCCCTTTGTAGACTGACCTTCGACAAACATTATGTTGGTGGTTCAGACTCAATTATCCACCGAGAACACCATCAGCCTGCCTTTCAAGGAAGAGCTAGCCGTCCCACACTTTGTAGACTGATCTTGGACAAACATTAAGTTGGTGGTTCAGACTCAATTAGCCATTGAGAAGAAAATAAGTCTGCATTTCAAGGAAGAGCTAGCCGTCCCACCCTTTGTAGACTGATTTTGGACAAAGATTAAGTTGGTGGTTCAGACTCAATTATCCACCGAGAGCACCATCAGCCTGCCTTTCAAGGAAGAGCTAGCCGTCCCACCCTTTGTAGACTGATCTTGGACAAACATTAAGTTGGTGGTTCAGACTCAATTCGTTCGCCACTGAGAGTAAAATCAGTCTGCATTTCAAGGAAGAGCTAGCCGTCCCAACCATTGCTGACTGATCTTGGACAATGATTAAGTTGGTGGTTCAGACTCAGTTAGCCACTGAGTGGAAAATCAGCCTGCCTTTCAAGGAAGAGCTAGCCGTCCCACCCTTTGTAGACTGATCTTGGACAAACATTAAGTTGGTGGTTCAGACTCCATTCGCCGCTGAGAGGAAAATCAGTCTGCATTTCAAAGAAGAGCTCGCCGTCCCACCCTTTGTAGACTAATCTTGGACAAATATAAAGTTGGTGGTTCAGACTCAATTAGCCACCGAGAGTACCATCAGCCGGCCTTTCAAAAAAGAGCTAGCCGTCCCACACTTTGTAGACTGATCTTGGACATACATTAAGTTGGTGGTTGAGACTCAATTAGCCACCGAGATGACCATCTGCCTGCCTTTCAAGGAAGAGCTAGCCGTCCCACCCTTTGTAGACTGATCTTGGACAAACATAAAGTTGGTGTTTCAGACTCAGCCACTGAGATGAAAATAAGTCTGCATTTCAAGGAAGAGCTAGCCGTCGCACCGTTTGCCGTCTGATCTTGGACAAACATTAAGTTGGTGGTTCAGACACAATTAGCCACCGAGAGGACCATCTGCCTGCCTTTCAAGGAAGAGCTGGCCGTCCCACCCTTTGTAGACTGATCTTGGACAAGCATTAAGTTGGTGTTTCAGACTCAATTATCCAGCGAGAGCACCATCAGCCAGCCTTTCAAGGAAGAGCGAGCCGTCCCACCCTTTGTAGACTGATCTTGGACAAACATTAAGTTGGTAGTTCAGACTCAATTAGCCACTGAGAGGAAAATCAGTCTGCATTTCAAGGAAGAGCTAGCCGTCCCACCCTTTGCCATCTGATCTTGGACAAAGATTAAGTTGGTGGTTTTGACTCTAAGCCACTGAGATGAAAATCAGCCTGCCTTTGAAGGAAGAGCTAGCCGTCCCACCCTTTGTAGACTGATCTTGGACAAACATTAAGTTGGTGGTTCAGACTCAATTAGCCACTGAAAGGAAAATAAGTCTGCATTTCAATGAAGAGCTAGCCGTCCCACGCTTTGGAGACTGATCTTGGACAAAGATTAAGTTCGTGGTGCAGACTCATTTATCCACCGAGGGCACCATCAGTCTGCCTTTCAAGGAAGAGCTAGCCGTCCCACCCTTTGTAGACTGATCTTGGACAAACATTAAGTTGGTGGTTCAGACTCAATTAGCCACTGAAAGGAAAATAAGTCTGCATTTCAATGAAGAGCTAGCCGTCCCACGCTTTGGAGACTGATCTTGGACAAAGATTAAGTTCGTGGTGCAGACTCATTTATCCACCGAGGGCACCATCAGTCTGCCTTTCAAGGAAGAGCTAGCCGTCCCTCCCTTTGTAGACTGACCTTCGACAAACATTATGTTGGTGGTTCAGACTCAATTATCCACCGAGAACACCATCAGCCTGCCTTTCAAGGAAGAGCTAGCCGTCCCACCCTTTGTAGACTGATCTTGGACAAACATTAATTTGGTGGTTCAGACTCAATTAGCCATTGAGAAGAAAATAAGTCTGCATTTCAAGGAAGAGCTAGCCGTCCCACCCTTTGTAGACTGATTTTGGACAAAGATTAAGTTGGTGGTTCAGACTCAATTATCCACCGAGAGCACCATCAGCCTGCCTTTCAAGGAAGAGCTAGCCGTCCCACCCTTTGTAGACTGATCTTGGACAAACATTAAGTTGGTGGTTTAGACTCAATTCGTTCGCCACTGAGAGTAAAATCAGTCTGCATTTCAAGGAAGAGCTAGCCGTCCCAACCATTGCTGACTGATCTTGGACAATGATTAAGTTGGTGGTTCAGACTCAGTTAGCCACTGAGTGGAAAATCAGCCTGCCTTTCAAGGAAGAGCTAGCCGTCCCACCCTTTGTAGACTGATCTTGGACAAACATTAAGTTGGTGGTTCAGACTCCATTCGCCGCTGAGAGGAAAATCAGTCTGCATTTCAAAGAAGAGCTCGCCGTCCCACCCTTTGTAGACTAATCTTGGACAAACATAAAGTTGGTGGTTCAGACTCAATTAGCCACCGAGAGTACCATCAGCCGGCCTTTCAAAAAAGAGCTAGCCGTCCCACACTTTGTAGACTGATCTTGGACATACATTAAGTTGGTGGTTGAGACTCAATTAGCCACCGAGATGACCATCTGCCTGCCTTTCAAGGAAGAGCTAGCCGTCCCACCCTTTGTAGACTGATCTTGGACAAACATAAACTTGGTGTTTCAGACTCAGCCACTGAGATGAAAATAAGTCTGCATTTCAAGGAAGAGCTAGCCGTCGCACCGTTTGCCGTCTGATCTTGGACAAACATTAAGTTGGTGGTTCAGACACAATTAGCCACCGAGAGGACCATCTACCTGCCTTTCAAGGAAGAGCTGGCCGTCCCACCCTTTGTAGACTGATCTTGGACAAGCATTAAGTTGGTGTTTCAGACTCAATTATCCAGCGAGAGCACCATCAGCCAGCCTTTCAAGGAAGAGCGAGCCGTCCCACCCTTTGTAGACTGATCTTGGAGAAACATTAAGTTGGTGGTTCAGACTCAATTAGCCACTGAAAGGAAAATAAGTCTGCATTTCAAGGAAGAGCTAGCCGTCCCACGCTTTGGAGACTGATCTTGGACAAAGATTAAGTTCGTGGTGCAGACTCATTTATCCACCGAGGGCACCATCAGTCTGCCTTTCAAGGAAGAGCTAGCCGTCCCACCCTTTGTAGACTGATCTTGGACATACATTAAGTTGGTCGTTGAGACTCAATTATCCACCGAGATGACCATCTGCCTGCCTTTCAAGGAAGAGCTAGCCGTCCCACCCTTTGTAGACTGATCTTGGACAAAGATTAAGTTGGTGGTTCAGACTCAGCCACTGAGATGAAAATAAGTGTGCATTTCAAGGAAGAGCTAGCCGTCCCACCGTTTGCCGTCTGATCTTGGACAAACATTAAGTTGGTGGTTCAGACACAATTAGCCACCGAGAGGACCATCTGCCTGCCTTTCAAGGAAGAGCTGGCCGTCCCACCCTTTGTAGACTGATCTTGGAAAAGCATTAAGTTGGTGTTTCAGACTCAATTATCCAGCGAGAGCACCATCAGCCAGCCTTTCAAGGAAGAGCGAGCCGTCCCACCCTTTGTAGACTGATCTTGGGCAAACATTAAGTTGGTAGTTCAGACTCAATTAGCCACTGAGAGGAAAATCAGTCTGCATTTCAAGGAAGAGCTACCCGTCCCACCCTTTGCCATCTGATCTTGGACAAAGATTAAGTTGGTGGTTTTGACTCTAAGCCACTGAGATGAAAATCAGCCTGCCTTTGAAGGAAGAGCTAGCCGTCCCACCCTTTGTAGACTGATCTTGGACAAACATTAAGTTGGTGGTTCAGACTCAATTAGCCACTGAAAGGAAAATAAGTCTGCATTTCAATGAAGAGCTAGCCGTCCCACGCTTTGGAGACTGATCTTGGACAAAGATTAAGTTCGTGGTGCAGACTCATTTATCCACCGAGGCCACCATCAGTCTGCCTTTCAAGGAAGAGCTAGCCGTCCCACCCTTTGTAGACTGATCTTGGACAAACATTAAGTTGGTGGTTCAGACTCAATTAGCCACTGAAAGGAAAATAAGTCTGCATTTCAATGAAGAGCTAGCCGTCCCACGCTTTGGAGACTGATCTTGGACAAAGATTAAGTTCGTGGTGCAGACTCATTTATCCACCGAGGGCACCATCAGTCTGCCTTTCAAGGAAGAGCTAGCCGTCCCTCCCTTTGTAGACTGACCTTCGACAAACATTATGTTGGTGGTTCAGACTCAATTATCCACCGAGAACACCATCAGCCTGCCTTTCAAGGAAGAGCTAGCCGTCCCACCCTTTGTAGACTGATCTTGGACAAACATTAATTTGGTGGTTCAGACTCAATTAGCCATTGAGAAGAAAATAAGTCTGCATTTCAAGGAAGAGCTAGCCGTCCCACCCTTTGTAGACTGATTTTGGACAAAGATTAAGTTGGTGGTTCAGACTCAATTATCCACCGAGCGCACCATCAGCCTGCCTTTCAAGGAAGAGCTAGCCGTCCCACCCTTTGTAGACTGATCTTGGACAAACATTAAGTTGGTGGTTTAGACTCAATTCGTTCGCCACTGAGAGTAAAATCAGTCTGCATTTCAAGGAAGAGCTAGCCGTCCCAACCATTGCTGACTGATCTTGGACAATGATTAAGTTGGTGGTTCAGACTCAGTTAGCCACTGAGTGGAAAATCAGCCTGCCTTTCAAGGAAGAGCTAGCCGTCCCACCCTTTGTAGACTGATCTTGGACAAACATTAAGTTGGTGGTTCAGACTCCATTCGCCGCTGAGAGGAAAATCAGTCTGCATTTCAAAGAAGAGCTCGCCGTCCCACCCTTTGTAGACTAATCTTGGACAAACATAAAGTTGGTGGTTCAGACTCAATTAGCCACCGAGAGTACCATCAGCCGGCCTTTCAAAAAAGAGCTAGCCGTCCCACACTTTGTAGACTGATCTTGGACATACATTAAGTTGGTGGTTGAGACTCAATTAGCCACCGAGATGACCATCTGCCTGCCTTTCAAGGAAGAGCTAGCCGTCCCACCCTTTGTAGACTGATCTTGGACAAACATAAATTTGGTGTTTCAGACTCAGCCACTGAGATGAAAATAAGTCTGCATTTCAAGGAAGAGCTAGCCGTCGCACCGTTTGCCGTCTGATCTTGGACAAACATTAAGTTGGTGGTTCAGACACAATTAGCCACCGAGAGGACCATCTGCCTGCCTTTCAAGGAAGAGCTGGCCGTCCCACCCTTTGTAGACTGATCTTGGACAAGCATTAAGTTGGTGTTTCAGACTCAATTATCCAGCGAGAGCACCATCAGCCAGCCTTTCAAGGAAGAGCGAGACGTCCCACCCTTTGTAGACTGATCTTGGAGAAACATTAAGTTGGTAGTTCAGACTCAATTAGCCACTGAGAGGAAAATCAGTCTGCATTTCAAGGAAGAGCTAGCCGTCCCACCCATTGCCATCTGATCTTGGACAAAGATTAAGTTGGTGGTTTTGACTCTAAGCCACTGAGATGAAAATCAGCCTGCCTTTCAAGGAAGAGCTAGCCGTCCCACCCTTTGTAGACTGATCTTGGGCAAACATTAAGTTGGTGGTTCAGACTCAATTAGCCACTGAAAGGAAAATAAGTCTGCATTTCAAGGAAGAGCTAGCCGTCCCACGCTTTGGAGACTGATCTTGGACAAAGATTAAGTTGGTGGTTCAGACTCAATTAGCCCGCGCGAGGATCATCAACCTGCCTTTCAAGGAAGAGCTAGCCGTCCCACCCTTTGTAGACTGATCTTGGACCAAGATTAAGTTCGTGGTGCAGACTCATTTATCCACCGAGGGCACCATCAGCCTGCCTTTCAAGGAAGAGCTAGCCGTCCCACCTTTTGTAGACTGATCTTGGACATACATTAAGTTGGTGGTTGAGACTCAATTAGCCACCGAGAGTACCATCAGCCTGCCTTTCAAGGAAGAGCTAGCCGTCCCACCCTTTGTAGACTGATCTTGGACAAACATAAAGTTGGTGGTTGAGACTCAATTAGCCACCGAGAGTACCATCAGCCGGCCTTTCAAGGAAGAGCTAGCCGTCCCACCCTTTGTAGACTGATCTTGGACATACATTAAGTTGGTGGTTGAGACTCAATTAGCCACCGAGATGACCATCTGCCTGCCTTTCAAGGAAGAGCTAGCCGTCCCACCCTTTGTAGACTGATCTTGGACAAACATAAAGTTGGTGTTTCAGACTCAGCCACTGAGATGAAAATAAGTCTGCATTTCAAGGAAGAGCTAGCCGTCCCACCTTTTGTAGACTGATATTGGACAAACATTAAGTTGGTCGTTGAGACTCAATTAGCCACCGAGAGTACCATCCGCCGGCCTTTCAAGGAAGAGCTAGCCGTCCCACCCTTTGTAGACTGATCTTGGACAAAGATTAAGTTGGTGGTTCAGACTCAATTATCCTCCGAGAGTACCATCAGCCGGCCTTTCAAGGAAGAGCTAGCCGTCCCACACTTTGTAGACTGATCTTGGACAAAGATTAAGTTGGTGGTTCAGACTCAATTATCCTCCGAGAGTACCATCAGCCGGCCTTTCAAGGAAGAGCTAGCCGTCCCACCCTTTGTAGACTGATCTTGGACAAACATAAAGTTGGTGTTTCAGACTCAGCCACTGAGATGAAAATAAGTCTGCATTTCAAGGAAGAGCTAACCGTCCCAACTTTTGTAGACTGATCTTGGACAAACATTAAGTTGGTCGTTGAGACTCAATTAGCCACCGAGAGTACCATCAGCCGGCCTTTCAAGGAAGATCTAGCCGTCCCACTCTTTGTAGACTGATCTTGGACAAAGATTAAGTTGGTGGTTCAGACTCAATTATCCACCGAGAGTACCATCAGCCGGCCTTTCAAGGAAGAGCTAGCCGTCCCACCCTTTGTAGACTGATCTTGGACATACATTAAGTTGGTCGTTGAGACTCAATTAGCCACCGAGATGACCATCTGCCTGCCTTTCAAGGAAGAGCTAGCCGTCCCACCCTTTGTAGACTGATCTTGGACATACATTAAGTTGGTCGTTGAGACTCAATTAGCCACCGAGATGACCATCTGCCTGCCTTTCAAGGAAGAGCTAGCCGTCCCACCCTTTGTAGACTGATCTTGGACAAAGATTAAGTTGGTGGTTCAGACTCACTTATCCTCCGAGAGTACCATCAGCCGGCCTTTCAAGGAAGAGCTAGCCGTCCCACCCTTTGTAGACTGATCTTGGACAAACATAAAGTTGGTGTTTCAGACTCAGCCACTGAGATGAAAATAAGTCTGCATTTCAAGGAAGAGCTAGCCGTCCCACCTTTTGTAGACTGATCTTGGACAAACATTAAGTTGGTCGTTGAGACTCAATTAGCCACCGAGAGTACCATCAGCCGGCCTTTCAAGGAAGAGCTGGCCGTCCCACCCTTTGTAGACTGATCTTGGACAAAGATTAAGTTGGTGGTTCAGACTCAATTATCCTCCGAGAGTACCATCAGCCGGCCTTTCAAGGAAGAGCTAGCCGTCCCACACTTTGTAGACTGATCTTGGACAAAGATTAAGTTGGTGGTTCAGACTCAATTATCCTCCGAGAGTACCATCAGCCGGCCTTTCAAGGAAGAGCTAGCCGTCCCACCCTTTGTAGACTGATCTTGGACAAACATAAAGTTGGTGTTTCAGACTCAGCCACTGAGATGAAAATAAGTCTGCATTTCAAGGAAGAGCTAGCCGTCCCACCTTTTGTAGACTGATCTTGGACAAACATTAAGTTGGTCGTTGAGACTCAATTAGCCACCGAGAGTACCATCAGCCGGCCTTTCAAGGAAGAGCTAGCCGTCCCACCCTTTGTAGACTGATATTGGACAAAGATTAAGTTGGTGGTTCAGACTCAATTATCCTCCGAGAGTACCATCAGCCGGCCTTTCAAGGAAGAGCTAGCCGTCCCACCCTTTGTAGACTGATCTTGGACATACATTAAGTTGGTGGTTCAGACTCAGCCACTGAGATGAAAATAAGTCTGCATTTCAAGGAAGAGCTAGCCGTCCCACCTTTTGTAGACTGATCTTGGACAAACATTAAGTTGGTCGTTGAGACTCAATTAACCACCGAGAGTACCATCAGCCGGCCTTTCAAGGAAGAGCTAGCCCTCCCACCCTTTGTAGACTGATCTTGGACAAAGATTAAGTTGGTGGTTCAGACTCAATTATCCACCGAGAGTACCATCAGCCGGCCTTTCAAGGAAGAGCTAGCCGTCCCACACTTTGTAGACTGATCTTGGACAAAGATTAAGTTGGTGGTTCAGACTCAATTATCCACCGAGAGTACCAGCAGCCGGCCTTTCAAGGAAGAGCTAGCCGTCCCACCCTTTGTAGACTGATCTTGGACAAAGATTAAGTTGGTGGTTCAGACTCAATTATCCACCGAGAGTACCATCAGCCGGCCTTTCAAGGAAGAGCTAGCCGTCCCACCCTTTGTAGACTGATCTTGGACATACATTAAGTTCGTCATTGAGACTCAATTAGCCACCGAGATGACCATCTGCCTGCCTTTCAAGGAAGAGCTAGCCGTCTCACCCTTTGTAGACTGATCTTGGACAAAGATTAAGTTGGTGGTTCAGACTCAATTATCCACCGAGAGTACCATTAGCCGGCCTTTCAAGGAAGAGCTAGCCGTCCCACCCTTTGTAGACTGATCTTGGACAAAGATTAAGTTGGTGGTTCAGACTCAATTATCCACCGAGAGTACCATCAGCCGGCCTTTCAAGGAAGAGTTAGCCGTCCCACCCTTTGTAGACTGATCTTGGACATACATTAAGTTGGTCGTTGAGACTCAATTAGCCACCGAGATGACAATCTGCCTGCCTTTCAAGGAAGAGCTAGCCGTCCCACCCTTTGTAGACTGATCTTGGACAAAGATTAAGTTGGTGGTTCAGACTCAATTATCCACCGAGAGTACCATCAGCCGGCCTTTCAAGGAAGAGCTAGCCGTCCCACACTTTGTAGACTGATCTTGGACAAAGATTAAGTTGGTGGTTCAGACTCAATTATCCACCGAGAGTACCATCAGCCGGCCTTTCAAGGAAGAGCTAGCCGTCCCACCCTTTGTAGACTGATCTTGGACATACATTAAGTTGGTCGTTGAGACTCAATTAGCCACCGAGATGACCATCTGCCTGCCTTTCAAGGAAGAGCTAGCCGTCCCACCCTTTGTAGACTGATCTTGGACATACATTAAGTTGGTCGTTGAGACTCAATTAGCCACCGAGATGACCATCTGCCTGCCTTTCAAGGAAGAGCTAGCCGTCCCACCCTTTGTAGACTGATCTTGGACAAAGATTAAGTTGGTGGTTCAGACTCAGCCACTGAGATGAAAATAAGTCTGCATTTCAAGGAAGAGCTAGCCGTCCCACCGTTTGCCGTCTGATCTTGGACAAACATTAAGTTGGTGGTTCAGACACAATTAGCCACCGAGAGGACCATCTGCCTGCCTTTCAAGGAAGAGCTGGCCGTCCCACCCTTTGTAGACTGATCTTGGAAAAGCATTAAGTTGGTGTTTCAGACTCAATTATCCAGCGAGAGCACCATCAGCCAGCCTTTCAAGGAAGAGCGAGCCGTCCCACCCTTTGTAGACTGATCTTGGACACAGATTAAGTTGGTGGTTTTGACTCTAAGCCACTGAGATGAAAATCAGCCTGCCTTTCAAGGAAGAGCTAGCCGTCCCACCCTTTGTAGACTGATCTTGGACAAACATTAAGTTGGTGGTTCAGACTCAATTAGCCACTGAAAGGAAAATAAGTCTGCATTTCAAGGAAGAGCTAGCCGTCCCACGCTTTGGAGACTGATCTTGGACAAAGATTAAGTTGGTGGTTCAGACACAATTAGCCCGCGCGAGGATCATCAACCTGCCTTTCAAGGAAGAGCTAGCCGTCCCACCCTTTGTAGACTGATCTTGGACCAAGATTAAGTTCGTGGTGCTGACTCATTTATCCACCGAGGGCACCATCAGCCTGCCTTTCAAGGAAGAGCTAGCCGTCCCACCTTTTGTAGACTGATCTTGGACATACATTAAGTTGGTGGTTGAGACTCAATTAGCCACCGAGATGACCATCTGCCTGCCTTTCAAGGAAGAGCTAGCCGTCCCACCCTTTGTAGACTGATCTTGGACAAACATAAAGTTGGTGGTTGAGACTCAATTAGCCACCGAGAGTACCATCAGCCGGCCTTTCAAAAAAGAGCTAGCCGTCCCACACTTTGTAGACTGATCTTGGACATACATTAAGTTGGTGGTTGAGACTCAATTAGCCACCGAGATGACCATCTGCCTGCCTTTCAAGGAAGAGCTAGCCGTCCCACCCTTTGTAGACTGATCTTGGACAAACATAAAGTTGGTGTTTCAGACTCAGCCACTGAGATGAAAATAAGTCTGCATTTCAAGGAAGAGCTAGCCGTCCCACCTTTTGTAGACTGATCTTGGACAAACATTAAGTTGGTCGTTGAGACTCAATTAGCCACCGAGAGTACCATCAGCCGGCCTTTCAAGGAAGAGCTAGCCGTCCCACACTTTGTAGACTGATATTGGACAAAGATTAAGTTGGTGGTTCAGACTCAATTATCCTCCGAGTGTACCATCAGCCGGCCTTTCAAGGAAGAGCTAGCCGTCCCACCCTTTGTAGACTGATCTTGGACATACATTAAGTTGGTGGTTCAGACTCAGCCACTGAGATGTAAATAAGTCTGCATTTCAAGGAAGAGCTAGCCGTCCCACCTTTTGTAGACTGATCTTGGACAAACATTATGTTGGTCGTTGAGACTCAATTAGCCACCGAGATTACCATCAGCCGGCCTTTCAAGGAAGAGCTAGCCGTCCCACCCTTTGTAGACTGATCTTGGACAAAGATTAAGTTGGTGGTTCAGACACAATTAGCCACCGAGAGGACCATCTGCCTGCCTTTCAAGGAAGAGCTGGCCGTCCCACCCTTTGTAGACTGATCTTGGACAAGCATTAAGTTGGTGTTTCAGACTCAATTATCCAGCGAGAGCACCATCAGCCAGCCTTTCAAGGAAGAGCGAGCCGTCCCACCCTTTGTAGACTGATCTTGGACAAACATTAAGTTGGTAGTTCAGACTCAATTAGCCACTGAGAGGAAAATCAGTCTGCATTTCAAGGAAGAGCTAGCCGTCCCACCCTTTGCCATCTGATCTTGGACAAAGATTAAGTTGGTGGTTTTGACTCTAAGCCACTGAGATGAAAATCAGCCTGCCTTTGAAGGAAGAGCTAGCCGTCCCACCCTTTGTAGACTGATCTTGGACAAACATTAAGTTGGTGGTTCAGACTCAATTAGCCACTGAAAGGAAAATAAGTCTGCATTTCAATGAAGAGCTAGCCGTCCCACGCTTTGGAGACTGATCTTGGACAAAGATTAAGTTCGTGGTGCAGACTCATTTATCCACCGAGGGCACCATCAGTCTGCCTTTCAAGGAAGAGCTAGCCGTCCCACCCTTTGTAGACTGATCTTGGACAAACATTAAGTTGGTGGTTCAGACTCAATTAGCCACTGAAAGGAAAATAAGTCTGCATTTCAATGAAGAGCTAGCCGTCCCACGCTTTGGAGACTGATCTTGGACAAAGATTAAGTTCGTGGTGCAGACTCATTTATCCACCGAGGGCACCATCAGTCTGCCTTTCAAGGAAGAGCTAGCCGTCCCTCCCTTTGTAGACTGACCTTCGACAAACATTATGTTGGTGGTTCAGACTCAATTATCCACCGAGAACACCATCAGCCTGCCTTTCAAGGAAGAGCTAGCCGTCCCACCCTTTGTAGACTGATCTTGGACAAACATTAATTTGGTGGTTCAGACTCAATTAGCCATTGAGAAGAAAATAAGTCTGCATTTCAAGGAAGAGCTAGCCGTCCCACCCTTTGTAGACTGATTTTGGACAAAGATTAAGTTGGTGGTTCAGACTCAATTATCCACCGAGAGCACCATCAGCCTGCCTTTCAAGGAAGAGCTAGCCGTCCCACCCTTTGTAGACTGATCTTGGACAAACATTAAGTTGGTGGTTTAGACTCAATTCGTTCGCCACTGAGAGTAAAATCAGTCTGCATTTCAAGGAAGAGCTAGCCGTCCCAACCATTGCTGACTGATCTTGGACAATGATTAAGTTGGTGGTTCAGACTCAGTTAGCCACTGAGTGGAAAATCAGCCTGCCTTTCAAGGAAGAGCTAGCCGTCCCACCCTTTGTAGACTGATCTTGGACAAACATTAAGTTGGTGGTTCAGACTCCATTCGCCGCTGAGAGGAAAATCAGTCTGCATTTCAAAGAAGAGCTCGCCGTCCCACCCTTTGTAGACTAATCTTGGACAAACATAAAGTTGGTGGTTCAGACTCAATTAGCCACCGAGAGTACCATCAGCCGGCCTTTCAAAAAAGAGCTAGCCGTCCCACACTTTGTAGACTGATCTTGGACATACATTAAGTTGGTGGTTGAGACTCAATTAGCCACCGAGATGACCATCTGCCTGCCTTTCAAGGAAGAGCTAGCCGTCCCACCCTTTGTAGACTGATCTTGGACAAACATAAATTTGGTGTTTCAGACTCAGCCACTGAGATGAAAATAAGTCTGCATTTCAAGGAAGAGCTAGCCGTCGCACCGTTTGCCGTCTGATCTTGGACAAACATTAAGTTGGTGGTTCAGACACAATTAGCCACCGAGAGGACCATCTGCCTGCCTTTCAAGGAAGAGCTGGCCGTCCCACCCTTTGTAGACTGATCTTGGACAAGCATTAAGTTGGTGTTTCAGACTCAATTATCCAGCGAGAGCACCATCAGCCAGCCTTTCAAGGAAGAGCGAGCCGTCCCACCCTTTGTAGACTGATCTTGGAGAAACATTAAGTTGGTGGTTCAGACTCAATTAGCCACTGAAAGGAAAATAAGTCTGCATTTCAAGGAAGAGCTAGCCGTCCCACGCTTTGGAGACTGATCTTGGACAAAGATTAAGTTCGTGGTGCAGACTCATTTATCCACCGAGGGCACCATCAGTCTGCCTTTCAAGGAAGAGCTAGCCGTCCCACCCTTTGTAGACTGATCTTGGACATACATTAAGTTGGTCGTTGAGACTCAATTAGCCACCGAGATGACCATCTGCCTGCCTTTCAAGGAAGAGCTAGCCGTCCCACCCTTTGTAGACTGATCTTGGACAAAGATTAAGTTGGTGGTTCAGACTCAGCCACTGAGATGAAAATAAGTGTGCATTTCAAGGAAGAGCTAGCCGTCCCACCGTTTGCCGTCTGATCTTGGACAAACATTAAGTTGGTGGTTCAGACACAATTAGCCACCGAGAGGACCATCTGTCTGCCTTTCAAGGAAGAGCTGGCCGTCCCACCCTTTGTAGACTGATCTTGGAAAAGCATTAAGTTGGTGTTTCAGACTCAATTATCCAGCGAGAGCACCATCAGCCAGCCTTTCAAGGAAGAGCGAGCCGTCCCACCCTTTGTAGACTGATCTTGGGCAAACATTAAGTTGGTAGTTCAGACTCAATTAGCCACTGAGAGGAAAATCAGTCTGCATTTCAAGGAAGAGCTACCCGTCCCACCCTTTGCCATCTGATCTTGGACAAAGATTAAGTTGGTGGTTTTGACTCTAAGCCACTGAGATGAAAATCAGCCTGCCTTTGAAGGAAGAGCTAGCCGTCCCACCCTTTGTAGACTGATCTTGGACAAACATTAAGTTGGTGGTTCAGACTCAATTAGCCACTGAAAGGAAAATAAGTCTGCATTTCAATGAAGAGCTAGCCGTCCCACGCTTTGGAGACTGATCTTGGACAAAGATTAAGTTCGTGGTGCAGACTCATTTATCCACCGAGGGCACCATCAGTCTGCCTTTCAAGGAAGAGCTAGCCGTCCCACCCTTTGTAGACTGATCTTGGACAAACATTAAGTTGGTGGTTCAGACTCAATTAGCCACTGAAAGGAAAATAAGTCTGCATTTCAATGAAGAGCTAGCCGTCCCACGCTTTGGAGACTGATCTTGGACAAAGATTAAGTTCGTGGTGCAGACTCATTTATCCACCGAGGGCACCATCAGTCTGCCTTTCAAGGAAGAGCTAGCCGTCCCTCCCTTTGTAGACTGACCTTCGACAAACATTATGTTGGTGGTTCAGACTCAATTATCCACCGAGAACACCATCAGCCTGCCTTTCAAGGAAGAGCTAGCCGTCCCACCCTTTGTAGACTGATCTTGGACAAACATTAATTTGGTGGTTCAGACTCAATTAGCCATTGAGAAGAAAATAAGTCTGCATTTCAAGGAAGAGCTAGCCGTCCCACCCTTTGTAGACTGATTTTGGACAAAGATTAAGTTGGTGGTTCAGACTCAATTATCCACCGAGAGCACCATCAGCCTGCCTTTCAAGGAAGAGCTAGCCGTCCCACCCTTTGTAGACTGATCTTGGACAAACATTAAGTTGGTGGTTTAGACTCAATTCGTTCGCCACTGAGAGTAAAATCAGTCTGCATTTCAAGGAAGAGCTAGCCGTCCCAACCATTGCTGACTGATCTTGGACAATGATTAAGTTGGTGGTTCAGACTCAGTTAGCCACTGAGTGGAAAGTCAGCCTGCCTTTCAAGGAAGAGCTAGCCGTCCCACCCTTTGTAGACTGATCTTGGACAAACATTAAGTTGGTGGTTCAGACTCCATTCGCCGCTGAGAGGAAAATCAGTCTGCATTTCAAAGAAGAGCTCGCCGTCCCACCCTTTGTAGACTAATCTTGGACAAACATAAAGTTGGTGGTTCAGACTCAATTAGCCACCGAGAGTACCATCAGCCGGCCTTTCAAAAAAGAGCTAGCCGTCCCACACTTTGTAGACTGATCTTGGACATACATTAAGTTGGTGGTTGAGACTCAATTAGCCACCGAGATGACCATCTGCCTGCCTTTCAAGGAAGAGCTAGCCGTCCCACCCTTTGTAGACTGATCTTGGACAAACATAAAGTTGGTGTTTCAGACTCAGCCACTGAGATGAAAATAAGTCTGCATTTCAAGGAAGAGCTAGCCGTCGCACCGTTTGCCGTCTGATCTTGGACAAACATTAAGTTGGTGGTTCAGACACAATTAGCCACCGAGAGGACCATCTGCCTGCCTTTCAAGGAAGAGCTGGCCGTCCCACCCTTTGTAGACTGATCTTGGACAAGCATTAAGTTGGTGTTTCAGACTCAATTATCCAGCGAGAGCACCATCAGCCAGCCTTTCAAGGAAGAGCGAGCCGTCCCACCCTTTGTAGACTGATCTTGGACAAACATTAAGTTGGTAGTTCAGACTCAATTAGCCACTGAGAGGAAAATCAGTCTGCATTTCAAGGAAGAGCTAGCCGTCCCACCCTTTGCCATCTGATCTTGGACAAAGATTAAGTTGGTGGTTTTGACTCTAAGCCACTGAGATGAAAATCAGCCTGCCTTTGAAGGAAGAGCTAGCCGTCCCACCCTTTGTAGACTGATCTTGGACAAACATTAAGTTGGTGGTTCAGACTCAATTAGCCACTGAAAGGAAAATAAGTCTGCATTTCAATGAAGAGCTAGCCGTCCCACGCTTTGGAGACTGATCTTGGACAAAGATTAAGTTCGTGGTGCAGACTCATTTATCCACCGAGGCCACCATCAGTCTGCCTTTCAAGGAAGAGCTAGCCGTCCCACCCTTTGTAGACTGATCTTGGACAAACATTAAGTTGGTGGTTCAGACTCAATTAGCCACTGAAAGGAAAATAAGTCTGCATTTCAATGAAGAGCTAGCCGTCCCACGCTTTGGAGACTGATCTTGGACAAAGATTAAGTTCGTGGTGCAGACTCATTTATCCACCGAGGGCACCATCAGTCTGCCTTTCAAGGAAGAGCTAGCCGTCCCTCCCTTTGTAGACTGACCTTCGACAAACATTATGTTGGTGGTTCAGACTCAATTATCCACCGAGAACACCATCAGCCTGCCTTTCAAGGAAGAGCTAGCCGTCCCACCCTTTGTAGACTGATCTTGGACAAACATTAATTTGGTGGTTCAGACTCAATTAGCCATTGAGAAGAAAATAAGTCTGCATTTCAAGGAAGAGCTAGCCGTCCCACCCTTTGTAGACTGATTTTGGACAAAGATTAAGTTGGTGGTTCAGACTCAATTATTCCACCGAGCGCACCATCAGCCTGCCTTTCAAGGAAGAGCTAGCCGTCCCACCCTTTGTAGACTGATCTTGGACAAACATTAAGTTGGTGGTTTAGACTCAATTCGTTCGCCACTGAGAGTAAAATCAGTCTGCATTTCAAGGAAGAGCTAGCCGTCCCAACCATTGCTGACTGATCTTGGACAATGATTAAGTTGGTGGTTCAGACTCAGTTAGCCACTGAGTGGAAAATCAGCCTGCCTTTCAAGGAAGAGCTAGCCGTCCCACCCTTTGTAGACTGATCTTGGACAAACATTAAGTTGGTGGTTCAGACTCCATTCGCCGCTGAGAGGAAAATCAGTCTGCATTTCAAAGAAGAGCTCGCCGTCCCACCCTTTGTAGACTAATCTTGGACAAACATAAAGTTGGTGGTTCAGACTCAATTAGCCACCGAGAGTACCATCAGCCGGCCTTTCAAAAAAGAGCTAGCCGTCCCACACTTTGTAGACTGATCTTGGACATACATTAAGTTGGTGGTTGAGACTCAATTAGCCACCGAGATGACCATCTGCCTGCCTTTCAAGGAAGAGCTAGCCGTCCCACCCTTTGTAGACTGATCTTGGACAAACATAAATTTGGTGTTTCAGACTCAGCCACTGAGATGAAAATAAGTCTGCATTTCAAGGAAGAGCTAGCCGTCGCACCGTTTGCCGTCTGATCTTGGACAAACATTAAGTTGGTGGTTCAGACACAATTAGCCACCGAGAGGACCATCTGCCTGCCTTTCAAGGAAGAGCTGGCCGTCCCACCCTTTGTAGACTGATCTTGGACAAGCATTAAGTTGGTGTTTCAGACTCAATTATCCAGCGAGAGCACCATCAGCCAGCCTTTCAAGGAAGAGCGAGCCGTCCCACCCTTTGTAGACTGATCTTGGAGAAACATTAAGTTGGTAGTTCAGACTCAATTAGCCACTGAGAGGAAAATCAGTCTGCATTTCAAGGAAGAGCTAGCCGTCCCACCCTTTGCCATCTGATCTTGGACAAAGATTAAGTTGGTGGTTTTGACTCTAAGCCACTGAGATGAAAATCAGCCTGCCTTTCAAGGAAGAGCTAGCCGTCCCACCCTTTGTAGACTGATCTTGGGCAAACATTAAGTTGGTGGTTCAGACTCAATTAGCCACTGAAAGGAAAATAAGTCTGCATTTCAAGGAAGAGCTAGCCGTCCCACGCTTTGGAGACTGATCTTGGACAAAGATTAAGTTGGTGGTTCAGACTCAATTAGCCCGCGCGAGGATCATCAACCTGCCTTTCAAGGAAGAGCTAGCCGTCCCACCCTTTGTAGACTGATCTTGGACCAAGATTAAGTTCGTGGTGCAGACTCATTTATCCACCGAGGGCACCATCAGCCTGCCTTTCAAGGAAGAGCTAGCCGTCCCACCTTTTGTAGACTGATCTTGGACATACATTAAGTTGGTGGTTGAGACTCAATTAGCCACCGAGAGTACCATCAGCCTGCCTTTCAAGGAAGAGCTAGCCGTCCCACCCTTTGTAGACTGATCTTGGACAAACATAAAGTTGGTGGTTGAGACTCAATTAGCCACCGAGAGTACCATCAGCCGGCCTTTCAAGGAAGAGCTAGCCGTCCCACCCTTTGTAGACTGATCTTGGACATACATTAAGTTGGTGGTTGAGACTCAATTAGCCACCGAGATGACCATCTGCCTGCCTTTCAAGGAAGAGCTAGCCGTCCCACCCTTTGTAGACTGATCTTGGACAAACATAAAGTTGGTGTTTCAGACTCAGCCACTGAGATGAAAATAAGTCTGCATTTCAAGGAAGAGCTAGCCGTCCCACCTTTTGTAGACTGATATTGGACAAACATTAAGTTGGTCGTTGAGACTCAATTAGCCACCGAGAGTACCATCCGCCGGCCTTTCAAGGAAGAGCTAGCCGTCCCACCCTTTGTAGACTGATCTTGGACAAAGATTAAGTTGGTGGTTCAGACTCAATTATCCTCCGAGAGTACCATCAGCCGGACTTTCAAGGAAGAGCTAGCCGTCCCACACTTTGTAGACTGATCTTGGACAAAGATTAAGTTGGTGGTTCAGACTCAATTATCCTCCGAGAGTACCATCAGCCGGCCTTTCAAGGAAGAGCTAGCCGTCCCACCCTTTGTAGACTGATCTTGGACAAACATAAAGTTGGTGTTTCAGACTCAGCCACTGAGATGAAAATAAGTCTGCATTTCAAGGAAGAGCTAACCGTCCCAACTTTTGTAGACTGATCTTGGACAAACATTAAGTTGGTCGTTGAGACTCAATTAGCCACCGAGAGTACCATCAGCCGGCCTTTCAAGGAAGATCTAGCCGTCCCACTCTTTGTAGACTGATCTTCGACAAAGATTAAGTTGGTGGTTCAGACTCAATTATCCACCGAGAGTACCATCAGCCGGCCTTTCAAGGAAGAGCTAGCCGTCCCACCCTTTGTAGACTGATCTTGGACATACATTAAGTTGGTCGTTGAGACTCAATTAGCCACCGAGATGACCATCTGCCTGCCTTTCAAGGAAGAGCTAGCCGTCCCACCCTTTGTAGACTGATCTGGGACATACATTAAGTTGGTCGTTGAGACTCAATTAGCCACCGAGATGACCATCTGCCTGCCTTTCAAGGAAGAGCTAGCCGTCCCACCCTTTGTAGACTGATCTTGGACAAAGATTAAGTTGGTGGTTCAGACTCACTTATCCTCCGAGAGTACCATCAGCCGGCCTTTCAAGGAAGAGCTAGCCGTCCCACCCTTTGTAGACTGATCTTGGACAAACATAAAGTTGGTGTTTCAGACTCAGCCACTGAGATGAAAATAAGTCTGCATTTCAAGGAAGAGCTAGCCGTCCCACCTTTTGTAGACTGATCTTGGACAAACATTAAGTTGGTCGTTGAGACTCAATTAGCCACCGAGAGTACCATCAGCCGGCCTTTCAAGGAAGAGCTGGCCGTCCCACCCTTTGTAGACTGATCTTGGACAAAGATTAAGTTGGTGGTTCAGACTCAATTATCCTCCGAGAGTACCATCAGCCGGCCTTTCAAGGAAGAGCTAGCCGTCCCACACTTTGTAGACTGATCTTGGACAAAGATTAAGTTGGTGGTTCAGACTCAATTATCCTCCGAGAGTACCATCAGCCGGCCTTTCAAGGAAGAGCTAGCCGTCCCACCCTTTGTAGACTGATCTTGGACAAACATAAAGTTGGTGTTTCAGACTCAGCCACTGAGATGAAAATAAGTCTGCATTTCAAGGAAGAGCTAGCCGTCCCACCTTTTTGTAGACTGATCTTGGACAAACATTAAGTTGGTCGTTGAGACTCAATTAGCCACCGAGAGTACCATCAGCCGGCCTTTCAAGGAAGAGCTAGCCGTCCCACCCTTTGTAGACTGATATTGGACAAAGATTAAGTTGGTGGTTCAGACTCAATTATCCTCCGAGAGTACCATCAGCCGGCCTTTCAAGGAAGAGCTAGCCGTCCCACCCTTTGTAGACTGATCTTGGACATACATTAAGTTGGTGGTTCAGACTCAGCCACTGAGATGAAAATAAGTCTGCATTTCAAGGAAGAGCTAGCCGTCCCACCTTTTGTAGACTGATCTTGGACAAACATTAAGTTGGTCGTTGAGACTCAATTAACCACCGAGAGTACCATCAGCCGGCCTTTCAAGGAAGAGCTAGCCCTCCCACCCTTTGTAGACTGATCTTGGACAAAGATTAAGTTGGTGGTTCAGACTCAATTATCCACCGAGAGTACCATCAGCCGGCCTTTCAAGGAAGAGCTAGCCGTCCCACACTTTGTAGACTGATCTTGGACAAAGATTAAGTTGGTGGTTCAGACTCAATTATCCACCGAGAGTACCAGCAGCCGGCCTTTCAAGGAAGAGCTAGCCGTCCCACCCTTTGTAGACTGATCTTGGACAAAGATTAAGTTGGTGGTTCAGACTCAATTATCCACCGAGAGTACCATCAGCCGGCCTTTCAAGGAAGAGCTAGCCGTCCCACCCTTTGTAGACTGATCTTGGACATACATTAAGCTCGTCATTGAGACTCAATTAGCCACCGAGATGACCATCTGCCTGCCTTTCAAGGAAGAGCTAGCCGTCTCACCCTTTGTAGACTGATCTTGGACAAAGATTAAGTTGGTGGTTCAGACTCAATTATCCACCGAGAGTACCATTAGCCGGCCTTTCAAGGAAGAGCTAGCCGTCCCACCCTTTGTAGACTGATCTTGGACAAAGATTAAGTTGGTGGTTCAGACTCAATTATCCACCGAGAGTACCATCAGCCGGCCTTTCAAGGAAGAGTTAGCCGTCCCACCCTTTGTAGACTGATCTTGGACATACATTAAGTTGGTCGTTGAGACTCAATTAGCCACCGAGATGACCATCTGCCTGCCTTTCAAGGAAGAGCTAGCCGTCCCACCCTTTGTAGACTGATCTTGGACAAAGATTAAGTTGGTGGTTCAGACTCAATTATCCACCGAGAGTACCATCAGCCGGCCTTTCAAGGAAGAGCTAGCCGTCCCACACTTTGTAGACTGATCTTGGACAAAGATTAAGTTGGTGGTTCAGACTCAATTATCCACCGAGAGTACCATCAGCCGGCCTTTCAAGGAAGAGCTAGCCGTCCCACCCTTTGTAGACTGATCTTGGACATACATTAAGTTGGTCGTTGAGACTCAATTAGCCACCGAGATGACCATCTGCCTGCCTTTCAAGGAAGAGCTAGCCGTCCCACCCTTTGTAGACTGATCTTGGACATACATTAAGTTGGTCGTTGAGACTCAATTAGCCACCGAGATGACCATCTGCCTGCCTTTCAAGGAAGAGCTAGCCGTCCCACCCTTTGTAGACTGATCTTGGACAAAGATTAAGTTGGTGGTTCAGACTCAGCCACTGAGATGAAAATAAGTCTGCATTTCAAGGAAGAGCTAGCCGTCCCACCGTTTGCCGTCTGATCTTGGACAAACATTAAGTTGGTGGTTCAGACACAATTAGCCACCGAGAGGACCATCTGCCTGCCTTTCAAGGAAGAGCTGGCCGTCCCACCCTTTGTAGACTGATCTTGGAAAAGCATTAAGTTGGTGTTTCAGACTCAATTATCCAGCGAGAGCACCATCAGCCAGCCTTTCAAGGAAGAGCGAGCCGTCCCACCCTTTGTAGACTGATCTTGGACACAGATTAAGTTGGTGGTTTTGACTCTAAGCCACTGAGATGAAAATCAGCCTGCCTTTCAAGGAAGAGCTAGCCGTCCCACCCTTTGTAGACTGATCTTGGACAAACATTAAGTTGGTGGTTCAGACTCAATTAGCCACTGAAAGGAAAATAAGTCTGCATTTCAAGGAAGAGCTAGCCGTCCCACGCTTTGGAGACTGATCTTGGACAAAGATTAAGTTGGTGGTTCAGACACAATTAGCCCGCGCGAGGATCATCAACCTGCCTTTCAAGGAAGAGCTAGCCGTCCCACCCTTTGTAGACTGATCTTGGACCAAGATTAAGTTCGTGGTGCTGACTCATTTATCCACCGAGGGCACCATCAGCCTGCCTTTCAAGGAAGAGCTAGCCGTCCCACCTTTTGTAGACTGATCTTGGACATACATTAAGTTGGTGGTTGAGACTCAATTAGCCACCGAGATGACCATCTGCCTGCCTTTCAAGGATGAGCTAGCCGTCCCACCCTTTGTAGACTGATCTTGGACAAACATAAAGTTGGTGGTTGAGACTCAATTAGCCACCGAGAGTACCATCAGCCGGCCTTTCAAAAAAGAGCTAGCCGTCCCACACTTTGTAGACTGATCTTGGACATACATTAAGTTGGTGGTTGAGACTCAATTAGCCACCGAGATGACCATCTGCCTGCCTTTCAAGGAAGAGCTAGCCGTCCCACCCTTTGTAGACTGATCTTGGACAAACATAAAGTTGGTGTTTCAGACTCAGCCACTGAGATGAAAATAAGTCTGCATTTCAAGGAAGAGCTAGCCGTCCCACCTTTTGTAGACTGATCTTGGACAAACATTAAGTTGGTCGTTGAGACTCAATTAGCCACCGAGAGTACCATCAGCCGGCCTTTCAAGGAAGAGCTAGCCGTCCCACACTTTGTAGACTGATATTGGACAAAGATTAAGTTGGTGGTTCAGACTCAATTATCCTCCGAGTGTACCATCAGCCGGCCTTTCAAGGAAGAGCTAGCCGTCCCACCCTTTGTAGACTGATCTTGGACATACATTAAGTTGGTGGTTCAGACTCAGCCACTGAGATGTAAATAAGTCTGCATTTCAAGGAAGAGCTAGCCGTCCCACCTTTTGTAGACTGATCTTGGACAAACATTATGTTGGTCGTTGAGACTCAATTAGCCACCGAGATTACCATCAGCCGGCCTTTCAAGGAAGAGCTAGCCGTCCCACCCTTTGTAGACTGATCTTGGACAAACATTAAGTTGGTGGTTCAGACTCAATTATCCACCGAGAGTACCATCAGCCGGCCTTTCAAGGAAGAGCTAGCCGTCCCACACTTTGTAGACTGATCTTGGACAAAGATTAAGTTGGTGGTTCAGACTCAATTATCCACCGAGAGTACCATCAGCCGGCCTTTCAAGGAAGAGCTAGCCGTCCCACCCTTTGTAGACTGATCTTGGACAAAGATTAAGTTGGTGGTTCAGACTCAATTATCCACCGAGAGTACCATCAGCCGGCCTTTCAAGGAAGAGCGGGCGTCCCACCCTTTGTAGACTGATCTTGGACATACATTAAGTTCGTCGTTGAGACTCAATTAGCCACCGAGATGACCATCTGCCTGCCTTTCAAGGAAGAGCTAGCCGTCTCACCCTTTGTAGACTGATCTTGGACAAAGATTAAGTTGGTGGTTCAGACTCAATTATCCACCGAGAGTACCATTAGCCGGCCTTTCAAGGAAGAGCTAGCCGTCCCACCCTTTGTAGACTGATCTTGGACAAAGATTAAGTTGGTGGTTCAGACTCAATTATCCACCGAGAGTACCATCAGCCGGCCTTTCAAGGAAGAGCTAGCCGTCCCACCCTTTGTAGACTGATCTTGGACATACATTAAGTTGGTCGTTGAGACTCAATTAGCCACCGAGATGACCATCTGCCTGCCTTTCAAGGAAGAGCTAGCCGTCCCACCCTTTGCCATCTGATCTTGGACAAAGATTAAGTTGGTGGTTTTGACTCTAAGCCACTGAGATGAAAATCAGCCTGCCTTTCAAGGAAGAGCTAGCCGTCCCACACATTGTAGACTGATCTTGGACAAACATTAAGTTGGTGGTTCAGACTCAATTAGCCACTGAAAGGAAAATAAGTCTGCATTTCAAGGAAGAGCTAGCCGTCCCACGCTTTGGAGACTGATCTTGGACAAAGATTAAGTTCGTGGTGCAGACTCATTTATCCACCGAGGGCACCATCAGTCTGCCTTTCAAGGAAGAGCTAGCCGTCCCACACTTTGTAGACTGATCTTGGACATACATTAAGTTGGTCGTTGAGACTCAATTAGCCACCGAGATGACCATCTGCCTGCCTTTCAAGGAAGAGCTAGCCGTCCCACCCTTTGTAGACTGATCTTGGACAAAGATTAACTTGGTGGTTCAGACTCAGCCACTGAGATGAAAATAAGTGTGCATTTCAAGGAAGAGCTAGCCGTCCCACCGTTTGCCGTCTGATCTTGGACAAACATTAAGTTGGTGGTTCAGACACAATTAGCCACCGAGAGGACCATCTGCCTGCCTTTCAAGGAAGAGCTGGCCGTCCCACCCTTTGTAGACTGATCTTGGAAAAGCATTAAGTTGGTGTTTCAGACTCAATTATCCAGCGAGAGCACCATCAGCCAGCCTTTCAAGGAAGAGCGAGCCGTCCCACCCTTTGTAGACTGATCTTGGGCAAACATTAAGTTGGTAGTTCAGACTCAATTAGCCACTGAGAGGAAAATCAGTCTGCATTTCAAGGAAGAGCTACCCGTCCCACCCTTTGCCATCTGATCTTGGACAAAGATTAAGTTGGTGGTTTTGACTCTAAGCCACTGAGATGAAAATCAGCCTGCCTTTCAAGGAAGAGCTAGCCGTCCCACCCTTTGTAGACTGATCTTGGACAAACATTAAGTTGGTGGTTCAGACTCAATTAGCCACTGAAAGGAAAATAAGTCTGCATTTCAAGGAAGAGCTAGCCGTCCCACGCTTTGGAGACTGATCTTGGACAAAGATTAAGTTCGTGGTGCAGACTCATTTATCCACCGAGGGCACCATCAGTCTGCCTTTCAACGAAGAGCTAGCCGTCCCACCCTTTGTAGACTGATCTTGGACAAACATTAAGTTGGTGGTTCAGACTCAATTAGCCACTGAAAGGAAAATAAGTCTGCATTTCAATGAAGAGCTAGCCGTCCCACGCTTTGGAGACTGATCTTGGACAAAGATTAAGTTCGTGGTGCAGACTCATTTATCCACCGAGGGCACCATCAGTCTGCCTTTCAAGGAAGAGCTAGCCGTCCCTCCCTTTGTAGACTGACCTTCGACAAACATTATGTTGGTGGTTCAGACTCAATTATCCACCGAGAACACCATCAGCCTGCCTTTCAAGGAAGAGCTAGCCGTCCCACCCTTTGTAGACTGATCTTGGACAAACATTAAGTTGGTGGTTCAGACTCAATTAGCCATTGAGAAGAAAATAAGTCTGCATTTCAAGGAAGAGCTAGCCGTCCCACCCTTTGTAGACTGATTTTCGACAAAGATTATGTTGGTGGTTCAGACTCAATTATCCACCGAGAGCACCATCAGCCTGCCTTTCAAGGAAGAGCTAGCCGTCCCACCCTTTGTAGACTGATCTTGGACAAACATTAAGTTGGTGGTTCAGACTCAATTCGTTCGCCACTGAGAGTAAAATCAGTCTGCATTTCAAGGAAGAGCTAGCCGTCCCAACCATTGCTGACTGATCTTGGACAATGATTAAGTTGGTGGTTCAGACTCAGTTAGCCACTGAGTGGAAAATCAGCCTGCCTTTCAAGGAAGAGCTAGCCGTCCCACCCTTTGTAGACTGATCTTGGACAAACATTAAGTTGGTGGTTCAGACTCCATTCGCCGCTGAGAGCAAAATCAGTCTGCATTTCAAAGAAGAGCTCGCCGTCCCACCCTTTGTAGACTAATCTTGGACAAACATAAAGTTGGTGGTTCAGACTCAATTAGCCACCGAGAGTACCATCAGCCGGCCTTTCAAAAAAGAGCTAGCCGTCCCACACTTTGTAGACTGATCTTGGACATACATTAAGTTGGTGGTTGAGACTCAATTAGCCACCGAGATGACCATCTGCCTGCCTTTCAAGGAAGAGCTAGCCGTCCCACCCTTTGTAGACTGATCTTGGACAAACATAAAGTTGGTGTTTCAGACTCAGCCACTGAGATGAAAATAAGTCTGCATTTCAAGGAAGAGCTAGCCGTCGCACCGTTTGCCGTCTGATCTTGGACAAACATTAAGTTGGTGGTTCAGACACAATTAGCCACCGAGAGGACCATCTGCCTGCCTTTCAAGGAAGAGCTGGCCGTCCCACCCTTTGTAGACTGATCTTGGAAAAGCATTAAGTTGGTGTTTCAGACTCAATTATCCAGCGAGAGCACCATCAGCCAGCCTTTCAAGGAAGAGCGAGCCGTCCCACCCTTTGTAGACTGATCTTGGGCAAACATTAAGTTGGTAGTTCAGACTCAATTAGCCACTGAGAGGAAAATCAGTCTGCATTTCAAGGAAGAGCTAGCCGTCCCACCCTTTGCCATCTGATCTTGGACAAAGATTAAGTTGGTGGTTTTGACTCTAAGCCACTGAGATGAAAATCAGCCTGCCTTTCAAGGAAGAGCTAGCCGTCCCACCCTTTGTAGACTGATCTTGGACAAACATTAAGTTGGTGGTTCAGACTCAATTAGCCACTGAAAGGAAAATAAGTCTGCATTTCAAGGAAGAGCTAGCCGTCCCACGCTTTGGAGACTGATCTTGGACAAAGATTAAGTTCGTGGTGCAGACTCATTTATCCACCGAGGGCACCATCAGTCTGCCTTTCAACGAAGAGCTAGCCGTCCCACCCTTTGTAGACTGATCTTGGACAAACATTAAGTTGGTGGTTCAGACTCAATTAGCCACTGAAAGGAAAATAAGTCTGCATTTCAATGAAGAGCTAGCCGTCCCACGCTTTGGAGACTGATCTTGGACAAAGATTAAGTTCGTGGTGCAGACTCATTTATCCACCGAGGGCACCATCAGTCTGCCTTTCAAGGAAGAGCTAGCCGTCCCTCCCTTTGTAGACTGACCTTTGACAAACATTATGTTGGTGGTTCAGACTCAATTATCCACCGAGAACAACATCAGCCTGCCTTTCAAGGAAGAGCTAGCCGTCCCACCCTTTGTAGACTGATCTTGGACAAACATTAAGTTGGTGGTTCAGACTCAATTAGCCATTGAGAAGAAAATAAGTCTGCATTTCAAGGAAGAGCTAGCCGTCCCACCCTTTGTAGACTGATTTTGGACAAAGATTAAGTTGGTGGTTCAGACTCAATTATCCACCGAGAGCACCATCAGCCTGCCTTTCAAGGAAGAGCTAGCCGTCCCACCCTTTGTAGACTGATCTTGGACAAACATTAAGTTGGTGGTTCAGACTCAATTCGTTCGCCACTGAGAGTAAAATCAGTCTGCATTTCAAGGAAGAGCTAGCCGTCCCAACCATTGCTGACTGATCTTGGACAATGATTAAGTTGGTGGTTCAGACTCAGTTAGCCACTGAGTGGAAAATCAGCCTGCCTTTCAAGGAAGAGCTAGCCGTCCCACCCTTTGTAGACTGATCTTGGACAAACATTAAGTTGGTGGTTCAGACTCCATTCGCCGCTGAGAGGAAAATCAGTCTGCATTTCAAAGAAGAGCTCGCCGTCCCACCCTTTGTAGACTAATCTTGGACAAACATAAAGTTGGTGGTTCAGACTCAATTAGCCACCGAGAGTACCATCAGCCGGCCTTTCAAAAAAGAGCTAGCCGTCCCACACTTTGTAGACTGATCTTGGACATACATTAAGTTGGTGGTTGAGACTCAATTAGCCACCGAGATGACCATCTGCCTGCCTTTCAAGGAAGAGCTAGCCGTCCCACCCTTTGTAGACTGATCTTGGACAAACATAAAGTTGGTGTTTCAGACTCAGCCACTGAGATGAAAATAAGTCTGCATTTCAAGGAAGAGCTAGCCGTCGCACCGTTTGCCGTCTGATCTTGGACAAACATTAAGTTGGTGGTTCAGACACAATTAGCCACCGAGAGGACCATCTGCCTGCCTTTCAAGGAAGAGCTGGCCGTCCCACCCTTTGTAGACTGATCTTGGACAAGCATTAAGTTGGTGTTTCAGACTCAATTATCCAGCGAGAGCACCATCAGCCAGCCTTTCAAGGAAGAGCGAGCCGTCCCACCCTTTGTAGACTGATCTTGGAGAAACATTAAGTTGGTAGTTCAGACTCAATTAGCCACTGAGAGGAAAATCAGTCTGCATTTCAAGGAAGAGCTAGCCGTCCCACCCTTTGCCATCTGATCTTGGACAAAGATTAAGTTGGTGGTTTTGACTCTAAGCCACTGAGATGAAAATCAGCCTGCCTTTCAAGGAAGAGCTAGCCGTCCCACCCTTTGTAGACTGATCTTGGGCAAACATTAAGTTGGTGGTTCAGACTCAATTAGCCACTGAAAGGAAAATAAGTCTGCATTTCAAGGAAGAGCTAGCCGTCCCACGCTTTGGAGACTGATCTTGGACAAAGATTAAGTTGGTGGTTCAGACTCAATTAGCCCGCGCGAGGATCATCAACCTGCCTTTCAAGGAAGAGCTAGCCGTCCCACCCTTTGTAGACTGATCTTGGACCAAGATTAAGTTCGTGGTGCAGACTCATTTATCCACCGAGGGCACCATCAGCCTGCCTTTCAAGGAAGAGCTAGCCGTCCCAACTTTTGTAGACTGATCTTGGACATACATTAAGTTGGTGGTTGAGACTCAATTAGCCACCGAGAGTACCATCAGCCTGCCTTTCAAGGAAGAGCTAGCCGTCCCACCCTTTGTAGACTGATCTTGGACAAACATAAAGTTGGTGGTTGAGACTCAATTAGCCACCGAGAGTACCATCAGCCGGCCTTTCAAGGAAGAGCTAGCCGTCCCACCCTTTGTAGACTGATCTTGGACATACATTAAGTTGGTGGTTGAGACTCAATTAGCCACCGAGATGACCATCTGCCTGCCTTTCAAGGAAGAGCTAGCCGTCCCACCCTTTGTAGACTGATCTTGGACAAACATAAAGTTGGTGTTTCAGACTCAGCCACTGAGATGAAAATAAGTCTGCATTTCAAGGAAGAGCTAGCCGTCCCACCTTTTGTAGACTGATATTGGACAAACATTAAGTTGGTCGTTGAGACTCAATTAGCCACCGAGAGTACCATCCGCCGGCCTTTCAAGGAAGAGCTAGCCGTCCCACCCTTTGTAGACTGATCTTGGGCAAACATTAAGTTGGTGGTTCAGACTCAATTAGCCACTGAAAGGAAAATAAGTCTGCATTTCAAGGAAGAGCTAGCCGTCCCACGCTTTGGAGACTGATCTTGGACAAAGATTAAGTTGGTGGTTCAGACTCAATTAGCCCGCGCGAGGATCATCAACCTGCCTTTCAAGGAAGAGCTAGCCGTCCCACCCTTTGTAGACTGATCTTGGACCAAGATTAAGTTCGTGGTGCAGACTCATTTATCCACCGAGGGCACCATCAGCCTGCCTTTCAAGGAAGAGCTAGCCGTCCCACCTTTTGTAGACTGATCTTGGACATACATTAAGTTGGTGGCTGAGACTCAATTAGCCACCGAGAGTACCATCAGCCTGCCTTTCAAGGAAGAGCTAGCCGTCCCACCCTTTGTAGACTGATCTTGGACAAACATAAAGTTGGTGGTTGGGACTCAATTAGCCACCGAGAGTACCATCAGCCGGCCTTTCAAGGAAGAGCTAGCCGTCCCACCCTTTGTAGACTGATCTTGGACATACATTAAGTTTGTGGTTGAGACTCAATTAGCCACCGAGATGACCATCTGCCTGCCTTTCAAGGTAGAGCTAGCCGTCCCACCCTTTGTAGACTGATCTTGGACAAACATAAAGTTGGTGTTTCAGACTCAGCCACTGAGATGAAAATAAGTCTGCATTTCAAGGAAGAGCTAGCCGTCCCACCTTTTGTAGACTGATCTTGGACAAACATTAAGTTGGTCGTTGAGATTCAATTAGCCACCGAGAGTACCATCAGCCGGCCTTTCAAGGAAGAGCTAGCCGTCCCACCCTTTGTAGACTGATCTTGGACAAAGATTAAGTTGGTGGTTCAGACTCAATTATCCTCCGAGAGTACCATCAGCCGGCCTTTCAAGGAAGAGCTAGCCGTCCCACACTTTGTAGACTGATCTTGGACATACATTAAGTTGGTCGTTGAGACTCAATTAGCCACCGAGATGACCATCTGCCTGCCTTTCAAGGAAGATCTAGCCGTCCCACTCTTTGTAGACTGATCTTGGACAAAGATTAAGTTGGTGGTTCAGACTCAATTATCCACCGAGAGTACCATCAGCCGGCCTTTCAAGGAAGAGCTAGCCGTCCCACCCTTTGTAGACTGATCTTGGACAAACATAAAGTTGGTGTTTCGGACTCAGCCACTGAGATGAAAATAAGTCTGCATTTCAAGGAAGAGCTAGCCGTCCCACCTTTTGTAGACTGATCTTGGACAAACATTAAGTTGGTCGTTGAGACTCAATTAGCCACCGAGAGTACCATCAGCCGGCCTTTCAAGGAAGAGCTAGCCGTCCCACCCTTTGTAGACTGATATTGGACAAAGATTAAGTTGGTGGTTCAGACTCAATTATCCTCCGAGAGTACCATCAGCCGGCCTTTCAAGGAAGAGCTAGCCGTCCCACCCTTTGTAGACTGATCTTGGACATACATTAAGTTGGTGGTTCAGACTCAGCCACTGAGATGAAAATAAGTCTGCATTTCAAGGAAGAGCTAGCCGTCCCACCTTTTGTAGACTGATCTTGGACAAACATTAAGTTGGTCGTTGAGACTCAATTAGCCACCGAGAGTACCATCAGTCGGCCTTTCAAGGAAGAGCTAGCCCTCCCACCCTTTGTAGACTGATCTTGGACAAAGATTAAGTTGGTGGTTCAGACTCAATTATCCACCGAGAGTACCATCAGCCGGCCTTTCAAGGAAGAGCTAGCCGTCCCACACTTTGTAGACTGATCTTGGACAAAGATTAAGTTGGTGGTTCAGACTCAATTATCCACCGAGAGTACCATCAGCCGGCCTTTCAAGGAAGAGCTAGCCGTCCCACCCTTTGTAGACTGATCTTGGACAAAGATTAAGTTGGTGGTTCAGACTCAATTATCCACCGAGAGTACCATCAGCCGGCCTTTCAAGGAAGAGCTAGCCGTCCCACCCTTTGTAGACTGATCTTGGACATACATTAAGTTCGTCGTTGAGACTCAATTAGCCACCGAGATGACCATCTGCCTGCCTTTCAAGGAAGAGCTAGCCGTCTCACCCTTTGTAGACTGATCTTGGACAAAGATTAAGTTGGTGGTTCAGACTCAATTATCCACCGAGAGTACCATTAGCCGGCCTTTCAAGGAAGAGCTAGCCGTCCCACCCTTTGTAGACTGATCTTGGACAAAGATTAAGTTGGTGGTTCAGACTCAATTATCCACCGAGAGTACCATCAGCCGGCCTTTCAAGGAAGAGTTAGCCGTCCCACCCTTTGTAGACTGATCTTGGACATACATTAAGTTGGTCGTTGAGACTCAATTAGCCACCGAGATGACCATCTGGCTGCCTTTCAAGGAAGAGCTAGCCGTCCCACCCTTTGTAGACTGATCTTGGACAAAGATTAAGTTGGTGGTTCAGACTCAATTATCCACCGAGAGTACCATCAGCCGGCCTTTCAAGGAAGAGCTAGCCGTCCCACCCTTTGTAGACTGATCTTGGACAGAGATTAAGTTGGTGGTTCAGACTCAATTATCCACCGAGAGTACCATCAGTCGGCCTTTCAAGGAAGAGCTAGCCGTCCCACCCTTTGTAGACTGATCTTGGACAAAGATTAAGTTGGTGGTTCAGACTCAATTATCCACCGAGAGTACCATCAGCCGGCCTTTCAAGGAAGAGCTAGCCGTCCCACCCTTTGTAGACTGATCTTGGACATACATTAAGTTGGTCGTTGAGACTCAATTAGCCACCGAGATGACCATCTGCCTGCCTTTCAAGGAAGAGCTAGCCGTCCCACCCTTTGTAGACTGATCTTGGACATACATTAAGTTGGTCGTTGAGACTCAATTAGCCACCGAGATGACCATCTGCCTGCCTTTCAAGGAAGAGCTAGCCGTCCCACCCTTTGTAGACTGATCTTGGACAAAGATTAAGTTGGTGGTTCAGACTCAGCCACTGAGATGAAAATAAGTCTGCATTTCAAGGAAGAGCTAGCCGTCCCACCGTTTGCCGTCTGATCTTGGACAAACATTAAGTTGGTGGTTCAGACACAATTAGCCACCGAGAGGACCATCTGCCTGCCTTTCAAGGAAGAGCTGGCCGTCCCACCCTTTGTAGACTGATCTTGGAAAAGCATTAAGTTGGTGTTTCAGAGTCAATTATCCAGCGAGAGCACCATCAGCCAGCCTTTCAAGGAAGAGCGAGCCGTCCCACCCTTTGTAGACTGATCTTGGACACAGATTAAGTTGGTGGTTTTGACTCTAAGCCACTGAGATGAAAATCAGCCTGCCTTTCAAGGAAGAGCTAGCCGTCCCACCCTTTGTAGACTGATCTTGGACAAACATTAAGTTGGTGGTTCAGACTCAATTAGCCACTGAAAGGAAAATAAGTCTGCATTTCAAGGAAGAGCTAGCCGTCCCACGCATTGGAGACTGATCTTGGACAAAGATTAAGTTCGTGGTTCCGACTCAATTAGCCCGCGCGAGGATCATCAACCTGCCTTTCAAGGAAGAGCTAGCCGTCCCACCCTTTGTAGACTGATCTTGTACCAAGATTAAGTTCGTGGTGCAGACTCATTTATCCACCGAGGGCACCATCAGTCTGCCTTTCAAGGAAGAGCTAGCCGTCCCACCTTTTGTAGACTGATCTTGGACATACATTAAGTTGGTGGTTGAGACTCAATTAGCCACCGAGATGACCATCTGCCTGCCTTTCAAGGAAGAGCTAGCCGTCCCACCCTTTGTAGACTGATCTTGGACAAACATAAAGTTGGTGGTTGAGACTCAATTAGCCACCGAGAGTACCATCAGCCGGCCTTTCAAGGAAGAGCTAGCCGTCCCACAATTTGTAGACTGATCTTGGACATACATTAAGTTGGTGGGTGAGACTCAATTAGCCACCGAGATGACCATCTGCCTGCCTTTCAAGGAAGAGCTAGCCGTCCCACCCTTTGTAGACTGATCTTGGACAAACATAAAGTTGGTGGTTGAGACTCAATTATCCACCGAGAGTACCATCAGCCGGCCTTTCAAGGAAGAGCTAGCCGTCCCACCCTTTGTAGACTGATCTTGGACATACATTAAGTTGGTGGTTGAGACTCAATTAGCCACCGAGATGACCATCTGCCTGCCTTTCAAGGTAGAGCTAGCCGTCCCACCCTTTGTAGACTGATCTTGGACAAACATAAAGTTGGTGTTTCAGACTCAGCCACTGAGATGAAAATAAGTCTGCATTTCAAGGAAGAGCTAGCCGTCCCACCGTTTGCCGTCTGATCTTGGACAAACATTAAGTTGGTGGTTCAGACACAATTAGCCACCGAGAGGACCATCTGCCTGCCTTTCAAGGAAGAGCTAGCCGTCCCACCCTTCGTAGACTGATCTTGGACAAGAATTAAGTTGGTGTTTCAGACTCAATTATCCAACGAGAGCACCATCAGCCTGCCTTTCAAGGAAGAGCTAGCCGTCCCACCCTTTGTAGACTGATCTTGGACAAAAATTAAGTTGGTGGTTCAGACTCAATTAGCCACTGAGAGGTAAATCAGTCTGCATTTCAAGGAAGAGCTAGCCGTCTGACCCTTTGTAGACTGATCTTGGACAAACATTAAGTTGGTGGTTCAGAGTCAATTATCCACTGAGAGGAAATTAGTCTGCATTTCAAAGAAGAGCTAGCCGTGCCACGCTTTGTAGACTGATCTTAGACAAAGATTAAGTTGGTGGTTGAAACTCAATTTGGCCGCGAGAGGATCATCAACCTGCCTTTCAAGAAAGAGCTAGCCGTCCCTCCCTTTGTAGACTGATCTTGGACCAAGATTAATTTGGTGGTACATACTCAATTAGCCACTGAGAGAAAAATAAGTTTGCATTTCAAGGAAGAGCTAGCCGTCCCACCTTTTTTAGACTGATCTTGGACACACATTAAGTTGGTCGTTGAGACACAATTAGCCACCGAGATGACCATCTGGCTGCCTTTCAAGGAAGAGCTAGCCGTCCCACCCTTTGTAGACTGATCTTGGACAAAGATTAAGTTGGTGGTTCAGACTCAATTATCCACCGAGAGTACCATCAGCCGGCCTTTCAAGGAAGAGCTAGCCGTCCCACCCTTTGTAGACTGATCTTGGACAGAGATTAAGTTGGTGGTTCAGACTCAATTATCCACCGAGAGTACCATCAGTCGGCCTTTCAAGGAAGAGCTAGCCGTCCCACCCTTTGTAGACTGATCTTGGACAAATATTAAGTTGGTGGTTCAGACTCAATTATCCACCGAGAGTACCATCAGCCGGCCTTTCAAGGAAGAGCTAGCCGTCCCACCCTTTGTAGACTGATCTTGGACATACATTAAGTTCGTCGTTGAGACTCAATTAGCCACCGAGATGACCATCTGCCTGCCTTTCAAGGAAGAGCTAGCCGTCCCACCCTTTGTAGACTGATCTTGGACAAACATTAAGTTGGTGGTTCAGACTCAATTATCCACCGAGAGTACCATCAGCCGGCCTTTCAAGGAAGAGCTAGCCGTCCCACCCTTTGTAGACTGATCTTGGACAAAGATTACGTTGGTGGTTCAGACTCAATTATCCACCGAGAGTACCATCAGCCGGCCTTTCAAGGAAGAGCTAGCCGTCGCACCCTTTGTAGACTGATCTTGGACATACATTAAGTTGGTCGTTGAGACTCAATTAGCCACCGAGATGACCATCTGCCTGCCTTTCAAAGAAGAGCTAGCCGTCCCACCCTTTGTAGACTGATCTTGGACAAAGATTAAGTTGCTGGTTCAGACTCAATTATCCACCGAGAGTACCATCAGCCGGCCTTTCAAGGAAGAGCTAGCCGTCCCACCCTTTGTAGACTGATCTTGGACAAACATTAAGTTGGTCGTTGAGACTCAATTAGCCACCGAGATGACCATCTGCCTGCCTTTCAAGGAAGAGCTAGCCGTCCCACCCTTTGTAGACTGATCTTGGACATACATTAAGTTGGTCGTTGAGACTCAATTAGCCACCGAGATGACCATCTGCCTGCCTTTCAAGGAAGAGCTAGCCGTCCCACCCTTTGTAGACTGATCTTGGACAAGCATTAAGTTGGTGTTTCAGACTCAATTATCCACCGAGAGCACCATCAGCCTGCCTTTCAAGGAAGAGCGAACGGTCCCACCCTTTGTAGACTGATCTTGGACAAACATTAAGTTGGTGGTTCAGACTCAATTAGCCACTGAGAGGAAAATAAGTTTGCATTTCAAGGAAGAGCTAGCCGTCCCACCTTTTGTAGACTGATCTTGGACAAACATTAAGTTGGTGGTTCAGACTCCATTCGCCACTGAGAGCAAAATCAGTCTGCATTTCAAGGAAGAGCTAGCCGTCCCACCCTTTGTAGACTAATCTTGGACAAACATTATGTTGGTTGTTCAGACTCAATTATCCACCGAGAGCACCATCAGCCTGCCTTTCAAGGAAGAGCTAGCCGTCCAACCCTTTGTAGACTGATCTTGGACAAACATTAAGTTGGTGGTTCAGACTCCATTCGCCACTGAGAGGAAAATCAGTCTGCATTTCAAGGAAGAGCTAGCCGTCCCAACCATTGCTGACTGATCTTGGACAAAGATTAAGTTGGTGGTTCAGACTCAGTTAGCCACTGAGTGGAAAATCAGCCTGCCTTTCAAGGAAGAGCTAGCCGTCCCACCCTTTGTAGACTGATCTTGGACGAACATTAAGTTGGTGGTTCAGACTCAATTATCCACTGAGATGAAAATTAGTCTGCATTTCAAGGAAGAGCTAGCCGTCCCACCCTTTGTAGACTAATCTTGGACAAACATTATGTTGGTTGTTCAGACTCAATTATCCACCGAGAGCACCATCAGCCTGCCTTTCAAGGAAGAGCTAGCCGTCCAACCCTTTGTAGACTGATCTTGGACAAACATTAAGTTTGTGGTTTAGACTCAATTAGCCACTGAGAGTAAAATCAATTTGCATTTCAAGGAGGAACTAGCCGTCCCACCCTTTGTAGACTGATCTTGGACAAACATTAAGTGGGTAGTTCAGACTCAATTTCATGCGTTTCGTATGTTTCTTGGACTGTTAGCTCTTCATTATAGGGTACAAGACTAAATGAGTTTTGAGATCTTTGGCTAATGAAGAATGAGTTAAATATAGATCGAAATCCATGAAGATGAATAGAATATGTAAAGAACAAGTAGGAAAAAGTATCTTTAATCTAACATGTTTCACTTTAACAAGCTTCTTCAGAGATTTTTTGAAGACGAATGATTTAAAACAAACCTTATTTTTTTTAAAAAAATCTTTTAAAAATCCACAGAGACAGCATGTTGATCGAGGTTTAATTTCATTCATTAGATAAGCGTCGGATGTAATATGTTGAATATTTTAAATGTAGAGGAAAAACTTACGCCTGTTTAAGTGTGCGTGCCACATGTAATAATCAATAAAAGTTTATTATAAATTTAAGTATATGTATGCGGAAATAATGCGTGTCAAGCGTATTTAAACTATAGACGAATTAAGAGTTTTATATGTTGGTAACGTTAGTATTTGCGTAAATGACAAAATGGAATATATTTTCGTTCGAAATTGTAGCGAAATAATGTATATATGTGTCAAGCACTTTTCTTTTTTAACAAACAGTTTTCTTTTTTTAAATAAAATGAGAGAATCATGTATGAATGTGTGCGTTTATGAGTCGAAGTGTCCGTTTCTTTTTCTTTGACAGTTCCTTAGCAATTGGGAGAACCCTGCAGAAGTAGCAATCGGCTGTAAATCTCCAAATCATGAACACTGCAAAGAGCCATTTTTTTCTTGGTTGGTAATTGACTGAGATTTTTTGCTGCTGTTTTGGTTTCAAATTTGGCATCCAAAATAAATAATCGTTAAGCTTTTCTTGCAACAGGCGTTATGTTTCACATTTGAGACGTGAAAGTGACTTCGCTAAAAAACATATCAGAAGTTATCGGCTTTATTCAAATATTCACGAAACATTTTTCATAGGCCAGTTAAATATCCAAAAACCTGAGTAGAAAAAAATAATAAAGACTTTATTAGGAGAATAATTATATATAATAAGGTCATTAGTAGAATTGTAATTAATCTGGCACGGACAACAATTTTGATGAAATATTTATGGTGGACCGAATGTTTATTAGTGGTTAGATTTGATTTGATTTGGACTTGTTTAGTTAGCCCACCATGAGAAATCTATGAAAATAAGAGATGTTGTATAAAAATATATTTTTTCTGTGTTTTACAAAATGAGTAATGTTCATATGTCTGGTACAAGGTTGATTAAAAAGTTTTAAGGGGCACCTCGGTATGGTGTAATGGTTAGCAAGCACGTCTCGCTGAAATCATTATAACAGAGTAGTGAGTTTGATCTTCACTGGGTACTCCTACTTTCCGCCGTGTGTCACGTCTAAGCTACGCTTACAAAATCACCTTCCTCCAAGTTTAGGAATTGAGCGCAGGGCTAACAACTTTGCCCCATAAAAAACAGTTTGTTATGGAAACAGTAAAAACGCTGCCATACAAACCATTGAGTTTAATTTAATAAGGTTCTTTGTTTGGTATAAGGTTGATAAGAAGAATTTGATAATGTTTTTTGCTTGGTATAAGATTGATAAGAAGAATTTAATAATGTTCTTTGTTTGGTATAAGGTCGATAAGAAGAATTTGATAATGTTTTTCGTGTGGTATAAGGTTGATATGAAGAATTTAATAATGTTATTTTTTTGTATAAGATTAATAAGAAGAATCTAATAATGTTCTTTATTTGGTATAAAGTTAATAAGAGGAATTTAATAATGTTCTTTGTTTGGTATAAGGTTGATAAAAAGAACTTAATAATGTTCTTTGTTTAGTATCAGGTTGATAAGAAGAATTTAATAATATTCTTTGTTTGGTATAAGGTTGATAAGAAGAACTTAATACTGTTTTTGTGTTGTATAAGGTTGATACAAAGAATTTAATAATGTTTCTTTTTTGTACAAGGTTGATAAGAAAAACTTAATAATTTTCAGTGTTTGGTATAAGGTTGATAAAAAGATTTTAATTATGTCCTTTGTGTGGTATAATGTTGATAAGAAGAATTTAATCATGTTCTTTGTTTGGCATAAGGTTGATAAAAATCTAATAATATTCTTTTTTGGTATAAGATTGATAAGAAGAAGTTAATATTGTTTTTTGTTTGGTATAAGGTTGATAAGAAGAATTTAATAATGTTCTTTGTTTGGTATAACGTTGATAAGAAGAACTTAATACTGTTTTTGTGTTGTATAAGATTGATAAGAAGAATTTAATAATGTTTTTTTTGTATAAGATTAATAAGAAGAATTTAATAATGTTCTTTGTTTGGTGTAAAGTTGACAAGAGGAATTTAATAATGTTCTTTGTTTGGTATAAGGTTGATAAGAAGAACTTAATACTGTTTTTGTGTTGTATAAGGTTGATACAAAGAATTTAATAATGTTTCTTTTTTGTGCAAGGTTGATAAGAAAAACTAAATAATTTTCAGTGTTTGGTATAAGGTTAATAAAAAGATTTTAATAATGTCCTTTGTGTGGTATAATGTTGATAAGAAGAATTTAATCATGTTCTTTGTTTGGAATAAGGTTGATAAGAAGAATTTAATAATGTTCTTTGTTTGGTATAAGGTTGATAAAAAGAATTTTAAAATGTTCTTTGTTTGGTATAAGGTTGATAAAAATCTAATAATGTTCTTTGTTTGGTATAAGGTTGATAAGAAGAATTTTGAAATGTTCTTTGGTATAAGGTTGATAAAAATCTAATAATGTTCTTTTTTGGTATAAGATTGATAAGAAGAATTTAAAATGTTCTTTGTTTGGTATAACGTTGATAAGAAAAGTTTAATAATGTTCTTTGTGTGGTATAAGGTTGATAAGAAGAATTTAATAATGTTTTTTTTTTGTATAAGATTGATAAGAAGAACTTAATAATTTTCAGTGTTTGGTATAAAGTTGATAAGAAGAATTTAATAATGTTCTTTGTTTGGTATAAGGTTGATAAGACGAGTTTAGTTTGTTGAATTTATAAAGGCAGTAATAGATTGAATTCTTTCGAGATAATTGTGTAATGAGTGGAGCGGATTTGTAGTTGTTGATTTCTTAGATGTAACCGCTCAGAGAAATATTGGTTTCCTGCGTCTGGCTTTACGAAATGTTCTTTGAATAGAAGTACCACGAAAGAGAGGATGATAGGGTAAGCCGATAGTTTCTAACTGACCTGTGTCGAGAGAAGCACTAATTTGGGCCCATTGAATAGAGCAGACAAAATCACTTGTACTCACTTTCAAATATATTTTCCTATTCTCTGGTTGGTTAATATATTTATATTTCTTTTATATTGTTTTTCAACAGGAAGATCTGCGTCGATCCTTATGCGCAGAAACTCAAATATGTCATGCTTTATAAAGTCGTTGAAGAGAGAACTTCCTGTTCACCGCATATTCATAAAACATTATTACCATATCTTGGAATCGAGTGCTAATGAATAATGTTGGATATCATTCTTATTTTCAGGGCCATAGAATTAACTGAGATCGGCTATTTCCCTTTTTTGAAGAGTTCATGTTATAGAACAATGTATTCAATCTTTCAATTTTTCCATTGTCAGTCAAATAGGGAATTTCTCCATTCATTTCTCTGATAATTCTGATCAACATAATCTCAACCATCAAGACTTTCTGTCTGGGCAATTCGGATTACGTTGCAGTCTCTGTTGATACTTCTTTTGAGTAATCATTTAGACGGAAACCTCCTATTTACAAAAATTCTTTCTGCTAGCTGCCTACTGATTTCGTGACTTTTTTCGAGACTGACATTTTTATCTTCTGTTGTAGAGTAGCTAACACCCCTTCAGCAATCTAACCGATGGACCGGTTAATAGTTTGAAAGTGACTACAAGTATTTATTTAAAGGGTGGTCCTTTTGCGACAAGCCTCTCAATATTCTGACTGATTTACTTCGTCAGCTATTCACTATTTAATAATCTTCTTTGAGTGGTATAAGGTTGATAAGAAGAATTTAATAATGTTCTTTGTTTGGTAAGTTGTCTTGTTAATTGTTTGTAACCTATTGTTCTGTATTTTTTAATATATCCATTAGCACCAGAAAATGTGTTGAATGAATATGTTAAGCACTCATTCTTTCTAGTATATCATTCACCTTCATATTGAGAATGAAGCTACCGAGGTTTCATCTTGGGTTAAAACCTGCATCGATGCATTAGCACCTTCTCGGAAATACCAGATTCCCACCCGCCTGTTCAGCCGCTATAACCCACAGAAATCACTTTTTCCGAGTGCACCATTACTTTATTTCCGACCGCACAAGCACCTCGTTGTCTCCTTTTCGTAATAACTGTAGACGTCGGCCCAAGGAGGTTAATCTTTGTTTGTTGCGAGAAGGCGGCACCATATAACCTCCTACAAGTTTGGCTCTCATGATTAGATTACTAGCGTCTCTGTAAGAGAGTGTTAAATAAATGTAAGTTTTCTCTACCCACTCACTTCACTCTATTTGAGGTGTCAACATCTTCCGCTGATAAAGGAGAATGTTTTGCTTCTAACTTCTCTTCCAAATATTCTCTTGACTCATCTGGAGCCTTGATTTCTACTTAGAACCGAGTTTATATTGCGTTATATGCATGTAACTTTAAACTTGATCTCACAATGTAGGCGGACATAATGTTGTCCCTGTAACAGTTATTTAAATTTGCTCCTGAACCGGCTCCTGTTCTTTCTAAAATTTAAAATCAATACCTTGTTGCTTCTTGCTTTCCTACCTGTTGGAAATTTTGTAAGAACTCATACGAGTAAAAAATTACATAAAAATTGGAGTAGATAGACTAAACTATCGCCCGGTTCACACTCCACCCACGTCTATTGAACAGGTGAAGAGGCTCATCCCTTGTCCCTGTGTAGGATGTGGTTTCCGGCTTTCTTTTTCCAATCTTTTCACTCTTACGTAGCCCCCTGTGCTTCAGTGGCGTTACCGCCTGCTCGGGGTGATATGATTAAAAAAACAGTTAAGTTTTCGTCTGCTAATAGAGCTGGGAAAGACTTAATTGTAATCAAGAATCTTTACTGGCAGCAAACCGCTTGTATACGGACAGGTAACGAATTCAGCAGATATACAAAGATAGAAAGGGGCGTAAGACAAGGATGCGTCTTTTCACAGGATCTGTTCAACTTGTATTTTGAGGACCTTTGATGTTATATATAGAAACTAGCGTGGCCACGAAATGGGGGATCAGTTTTAATATTGATTATAATATAGAATTGATCCCTCATTTTATATCCACGTTATAATTTCTTATAATTAAAAAAAAAACAGTTAAGTTTTCGTCTGCTAATAGCGCTGGGAAAGACTTAATTGTAATCAAGAATCTTTACTGGCAGCAAACCGCTTGTATACGGACAGGAAAGGAATTCAGCAGATGTACAAAGATAGAAAGGGGCGTAAGACAAGGACGTGTCTTTTCACCGGATCTGTTCAACTTTACAGCGAGAATATTTTAAGGAGCCTAGAAGTTATGCCAGGATTTGTCATCGGAGACCACAATCGGAACAACATAAGATACGCAGACGACACAATGTTGATTGCAGACACGGAAGGGAAACTGCAGGACCTCCTGCACAAGATAGCTGAAGAGAGTGACAATAACGATTTTCATAGCACTGCCTAAGAAGCCAGGTGCCAACGAGTGCGAACTTCACCGAACAATCAGCTTAATTACAAAACTGATTGTCTGAATCCTGATGAATAGAGCGAGAGGCAGAATCAGGCCAGAGATAGGATATGAACAGTGCGGGTTCGTCAAAGACACTGGGACAAGGAATGTCATATTTATGATTAGGATGCTCTCTGAAAGGGCAATACAAATGAAGAAGGACTTATATCTGTGCTTTATTGACTATGCGACCGTTCGACAAAATACGCCACAAAGAATTGATGGAGATGCTCAGCAGCCTCGACATATTTGGGAAAAAGATTAGGATAATTATGGATCTCTACTGGCAGCAAACTACCTGCATACGAACAGGTAACAAATATCAGCAGATATACAAAGATAGAAAGAGGCGTAAGACAAGGATGTGTCTTTTCACAGGATCTATTCAACTTGTACGGCGAGACTATACTGAGAACCCTAGATGTTATGCCAGGATTTATCATTGGAGGCCACAATTTAAACAACCTAAGGTACGCAGATGATACAGTACTGATTGCAGACACAGAACGAATTCAGCAAAGATAGAAAAGGGCGTAAGACAAGGATGCGTCTTTTTACCGGATCAGTTCAACTTGTACGGCAGGACTATTTTGAGGACTCTAGATGTTATGCCAGGATTTGTCATCATAGGCCACAATCTGACAATATACAAATTAAGCCAATTTTGAAATCTCAAATATTACCAGTTTACCAATACAGCGTAGCTTGCAAGAATCAAAAAAATATTAGGAATCTCTACTGGTAGCAAACCGCTTGTATACGGACAGGAAACGAATTCAGCAGATATACAAAGATAGAAAGGGTTGTAAGACAAGGATGCTTCTTTTCACAGGATCTGTTCAACTTGTACAGTGAGAATATTTTAAGGACCCTAGAAGTTATGCCTGGCTTTGTCATCGGAGGCCACAATTTAAACAACCTAAGGTACGAAGATGATACAGTGCTGATAGCAGACACAGAAAGAAAATTACAAGACTTTCAACAGAAGGTAACTGAAGAGAGTGACAAGAAAGGACTACAAATAAATTGCAAGAAAACCGAATGCATAGTCATCAGTAAAAAGGGCAGACGAATGTGCCAAATACAGGTCGGGGATACTAAAATCAAGAAAATACAAAAATTTAAATACCTGGGAAGTATTATAAGAGAAGACTGAAAGTGCAATACAGAGATCTGAAGGCGAATTGGCATGGCGAAAGAAGCATTCCAGAAGTTGAGTAAAGTATTAAGAAACAGGACAATTTCGCTAGAAACAAAGAAGAGATTACTGGATTGCTATGTGATGTCAGTTCTTCAATATGGCAGTGAATGTTGGACAATCTGATCAAAGATGAAGGAAAAACTTGAAGCAACTGAAATGTGGTTCTACAGATATTACTGAGCATCAAGAAGAGACAACTGAAGTTCATGGGACATGCACTGAGGAAGGAGGACTTGGAGAATCTGATACTAACAGGCCAGATCGAGGCGAAAAGAGACAGGGGAAAGCAGCGGATAACATATTTAAAGGACCTAATCAGGTGGATGATGGAACAAGGTTTGCATGGTGTATCAGGAGAAAGCGTGCGAAGAGCCACCAGGGATAGGGAGATGTGGAGAGCCATGATCGCCTACATCCTGAAAGGATAGGGCACATAGAAGAAGAATGTACATGCCAACTGTTTATAAAAAAATTATAATGTGGTTATAAAATGGGGGATCAGTTCTATATTATAATCAATACATAAATTGATCCCTCATTTTGTGGCTATGCTAGTTTCTATACATTTATATTCTAGATTTATGGGATTAAGCTAGTGGATGATGGAACGAATGTGTCATGGTGTAACAGGAGAAGGAGTGCTAAGAGCCACCAGGGATAGGGAGACGTGGAAAGCTATGATCGCCTACGTCCTGAAAAGACAGGGCACATAGAAGAAGAATATATATGCCAACTGTTTATAAAAAAATTATAATGTGGATATAAAATGGGGGATCAATTCTATATTATAATCAATACATAAATTGATCCCTCATTTGTGGCTATGCTAGTTTCTATACATTTATATTCTAGATTTATGGGCTTAAGCTAGTGGATGCTGGAACAGGAGAAGGCGTGCTAAGAGCCACCAGGGATAGGGAGACGTGGAAAGCCATAATCGCCTACGTCCTGAATGGTCAGGGCACATAGAAGAAGAAGAATAGAGCTATTAGCACCTAATAAAAACACTTATTAAGTAAAAATGTATTTCTGCGTTATTTTAAACTAAAATAAGTAATATTTGTTTCAAATTAGTTTAACTAAGTTTTAAAGGTATATTTTATTTTTGCACTAGCAGTATAGCCCGGCGTTGCTCGGGTGTAATGAAAGCTTTTATATATATATTATCGATTTACTGCTCTATTGTAAGAAGTGAAACCTCGAAACTTCTGAATATCGTTTCATATGTCTTTGTCTATGACTGTATCAGATTAGATTAAAATCGGACGACTCCTTCTGCAAACCGATTTTTACGATTATCGATTTTCGATATTTATCGGGGGTACCTCGACACAAAACCTAGCTAAGAACACTCGCAGACGCTTATAGTACATCTGTGTAAATTTTTCAAGAAAATCGGTTCAGCCGTTTCGGAGTCTATAGGTAACGGACACACACACACACACACACACACACACACACACACACACACACACACACACACAGAGTTCCATTTACGAATAAGTTTAGATATAAAAATAAAGAAAATTAATTTCTGCTGAGGAATGGCTAAAAATGACTAAACTCAGCGATTTTAGTGAACTACTATTCAATTAAAATTTGTTTAAGTATTTTGCTTATTCTAAATATCAAACTGAACCTTCTTCTTCTTCTTCTTCTTCTTCTTCTTCTTTTATGTGCCCTTTTATGCTCGGGTTCTTTCTCCGAGCGTCCGTCTAAGACCCCTTCTGTGCGTACGTGTAGAATGTCATGCTTATTTCTTTTTTCATCGTTTCTTTCACTTTACTCCCGCTTCTTACTGGCTTTTTACCTTTTCTCTTTTTTCGCTTTTTCCTCTTTTCTTCTAATTGTAGCAATTTTGACTACCGGTTTTCTATCATGAATACACTTCTATGAGTGCACAGGATTGCCTCATCAGTGATATTATGCTTTGGTATCATGACAAGTTCCGGGTCTTTTAATATCATACTTGTTCACTCAAAGAGTCCCTACCGGAAGAACAAAGCTATTCCAGCAAGCGATTCTGTAATCGTCATGCGTCCAACAACGGATTTATAACAGCCATTGCCAGCAAGACGAGACAAAAATAGAACGAACTGAATATTCGTCTTCCTCTTCTTTGAACAACACGTGGAATGACCCACGCTCCTCATGATCTTCTCCAGAAATAACTGTTAGGCTTACGGCCATATCACGTTGAATACACCGGTTCTCGCTCAATCACCGAAGTTAAGCAACGTTGAGCCTGGTCAGTACTTAGATGGGCGACCTTTTGGGAATACCAGGTGCTGTAAGCGTCTAGTAACGGATGTGCATGCTTACAGCCTATCACGTTGATTACACCGGTTCTCGCTCGATCACCGAAGGTAAGCAACGTTGAGCCTGGTCAGTACTTAGATGGGTGACCGCTTGGGAATACCAGGTGCTGTAAGCGTTTAGTGACGGATGTGCGTTGTGGTGCAGTGGATATCGGCTCGGAAAGAGAAATCAGTGAGCCGAGTTCGAATTCCAGTTGAATAGCCTGCATTCACTTAAGCACTGGTATCCCTGGGAAAGGTATTAACCCGTCCCTTCCCTCCAGTTATGGGTTAAATAACAGGGTTGGATTTGAGGACCCTGCCCTTAAAAACAAATCCCAATGAATCTTGATAAAAGAAAAAAGTGTTACTAGACATAAAACTTATATAAAAAACAACAAATTATTGAAAGAAAAAGGTATTACCAGCAATAAATAAATAAAAAATTTAGTTGGCAATAAATGACCCACCGAGGTGTTGATATGCCATAAAAACAAAACAACTATTAAGTGATTTCAGCAGTTAATTACTCGCATCAATTTTTGCTAAAAACTCATACACATTCACCGGACATATGAATTATGATCCGAAACCTTCTTTTCTCTATCCTTCCCTTTTTTCCTCCATTGACCCTACCCTTAAACAGCGATCTCTGTCCATGGGTTCGATCTTTTCGAGGTCTTCTCTGCAGATTTTGAAACATTCCCAATACCTTGTCTCTTTTTCCTTAAAAAAAAAAAAAAAAAAAAAGAGGCAGGAAGAAGAAGCTGGATAAAAATGGAAATCCATATTTATGGAAATTGAAGAACTGAAAAACCAAAAAAGACATGTTTGAAAGTTGCATATAAAGATTTTCCGGTTTTCTCTTTTCCAATATTTTTACTCTTTTTTTTTCTTTTCCAATTGGAGTAGATAGACTAAACTATCGCCCGGTTCACACTCCACCCACGTCTATTGAACAGGTGAAGAGGCTCATCCCTTGTTCCCTGGTTAGGATGTGGTTTCCGGTTTTCTCTTTTTCAATCTTCTTACTCTTACGTAGCCCCCTGTGCATCAGTGGCGTTACTGCCTTGCTTGGGGTGATATGATTAAAAAACAAAAAAAAAAAAACTGACTCCAAACCGGCTTAAAGTTCTGCATAAAGATCTTCCTACAAAACCACGGCACCCAACTTCAATCAAAAGTACCATATATCCTACAAGTTTGGCTCTCATGATTACTGGCGTCCCTGCAAGAGAGTGTTAAATAAGAGTAAGTTTTCTTTCCTCACTCACTTCACTCTATTTGAGGTGACAACGTCTTCCGCTGATGAAGCAGAATGTTTTGCTTGTAACTTCTCTTCCAATTATTCTCTTGACATATGGAGTGTCTTTGCCTGGCTTTCTGCTTAGAACCGAGTTTATATTGCGTGATAATCTTGAACACACAAAACCGAGCGGACATAATCCTATCCCTGCAGCAGTCCGCCATTGGTTAGATTTGCAATTCTAGATATATACAATTTTTTCTTTGTTATTTTATTTTTATTTTTCGTTTTTTCCTTGTTATTTTTTCTTGTTTTTTGTACTACTATAGTAGTACTATAGTACTATCTTTTTTTACTCTCGTTTAAATTGAACTAATCTCAATTTTGCTCTGAAAAGTATTGAGAAAAGTCTCTTTTCTCTACTTTTGACTCTAGTGTAAATTTGACCTACGTTAATACTTTTGCCTCTGGTAACAACCGGTCCGTTTGCTCTTGCTTACGTTGAATACACCGGTTCTCATTTGATCAACGAAGTTAAGCAACGTTGAGCCTGGTCAGTACTAGATGGGTGACCGTTTGGGAATACCAGGTACTGTAAGCGTTTCTTGACGGATGTGCGTTGTGGTGCAGTGGATATCGGCTTGGAAAAAGGAACCTGGGAGCCGAGTTCGAATTCCACTTGAATGCCCTGCATTCACTTACGCGCTAATACCCTTGGGAAAGGTATTAACCCGTCCCTTCCCTCCAGTTATGGGTTAAATAACAGGACAGATCGGGTTCTATAACCTTAGCTGGCAACCAATCTACCGCGGCAGGTATTGGTAACCTGTTGCGGGATAATTAAAATGCCTGCGGTCTATACAGGGTAGGACTTGGGACCCTGCCCTTAAACAAATTCCAACGAATCTTTCTCCATCACTTGGGAGGAAGCCGGCTCAACCCGACCTGGGTGAACGCCATGCAGATATATCCGTTTGCTCGGGCGCTACCGGATACCCTTGCTAGTTAAATAACGCTCTAAACAAGACTGATATATTGACACTAAATTTTTGCTGTCTCTATTATTCTAAACAGTTAAGAGATTCGTTTTTGAAATGATGTGACACATTCACTCAAGTCCACGCTCGGTTATGTAGGCTTTTATTACAGGTGTCGTCGGACTGCTTCTGCTAGGGTTACAGACACAAAGACATTAGCATTTAATGTAAATAACAGGTACATGAACTCAGAGCCGATGCAAAGGTCACGTGGGCCACCACCAAATCTATGATACGGCCCCAGAATCTATGATACGGTTCTCATCGAATCTATTAATTAGGACCCCACTTTTTATATGAATACCACATCCATAATGTAATATTAATATAAAATATAAATTTTTATTGTAATCTAATGATGTACAATAATTGATCACATGCAATATAGTTGAACAATTCAACGAGAAAAATAAAACATAAATACAATTTATCTAAATACAAATTAGTGAATGTCACAATTAATCATTCAATCTAAAATAAATCAACAATGTTCTGAGACAATTTTAAATATCAACTTGAGAATTTTTGCCGTGAAAGAATCTTGTGACTTTCCTGTTCCAGGATCTATATTTCCTCAAATTGACGATACGGACCCACCGTACCTCAATTGTCATAAGAAAGTAAAATAATGGGTCATGTACAATATAGGTGAACAATTCAACTAGAAAAATTGAAAATAAATACAATGTATCTAAATACAAATTAGAGACCTGTCATAATAGATCATTCCAGCCTATGTACAATAATGGATCATATGCAATATAGGTGAACAATTCAACTAGAAAAATTGAAAATAAATACAATGTATCTAAATACAAATTAGAGACCTGTCATAATAGATCATTCCAGCCTATGTACAATAATGGATCATATGCAATATAGGTGAACAATTCAACTAGAAAAATTGAAAATAAATACAATGTATCTAAATACAAATTAGAGACCTGTCATAATAGATCATTCCAGCCTATGTACAATAATGGATCATATACAATATAGGTGAACAATTCAACTAGAAAAATTGAAAATAAATACAATACTGTTTAGCAAATACAGGCCTCAAAATATACTCAAGGTAGTGGGTTACTGAATGGAGTCGTTGTATGAGCGTAGGTGCGCGGTTTATATGTAGAGGGACAAGAAAGCTTGACCTAAACAAGAAGTTAAGATTGTAATGAGATAGGAATGATTGTTTAGGGAGTCTGTTCCCAAATATAAGTAGCTTTGAAGGAGAAGCTGCAAAATGAGACCTAACAGCCAATCTAATTATGGGTTCTTCATACCCCTTCCATCTAATCCACCTTCACTACTCTCAGGACACTTAACCGATTACCGTACGGTGATAATATCATCGCCTGTGATATCACACTGCCGTGATAATAGCTATTCCCATTTTTGATGTAATGTAAGCTTGATCAAAATCTTACTTTTTTTACTCTCGTTGAAACTGAACTAATCTCAATACTTTTGCCTCAGAAAAGTATTGAGAAAAGTCTCTTTTCTCTACTTTTGACTCTAGTGTAAATTTGACCTGCGTTAATACTTTTACCTCTGGTAACAACCGGTCATTTGTCTACCCTTTTGACTCTAGTGTAAAGTGGACCTATGTCAATGCTTTTGCCTCTGGTAACAACCGGTCCTTTTCCCCACTTTTGACCCTAGTGTAAATTTGACTTATGTCAATATTTTTGTCTCTGGTAACAACCAGTCATTTTTCCACCCTTTTAACTTTAGTGTTAACTGAGTCTATGTCAATACTTTTGGCTCTGGTAACAAACGGTCATTTGTTCACCCTTTTGACTCTAGTGTAAACTGGACATTTGGCAACAACCGGTCCTTTTTCCCCACTTTTGAACCTAGTGTAAATTTGACCTATGGCCATGACTTTACCTCTGGTAACAACCGGTCCTTTTTCCACTCTTTGAATCCAGTGTAAACTGGACCTATGTCAATACTTTTCTCTCTGTTAACATTCGTCCACCCTTTGAATCTAGTATAAACTGGACCTATGTGAATACTTTTGCCAAGCGGTAATTTGTCCATCTTTTTAACTCAAGTGTAACCAGGACCGATGTCAAAACTTTTGTCTCTGGTAACAACCGGTTTTTGTCCACCTTTTTGATACTAGTGTAAACCGAACCCATGTTTACGTTATTTTTTACTGAAAACCGCAATCATGTCTACCTTTTTAATTTTCGTGTCAGTCTGACCCATGTCTAGCTATTCATGAATTTTTTGTGAATTTATTTTTTTAACCTATAAACTTGAAATAACCAAACAGATATAATAACAACTGTTGATATGTCGCTAAATTAAATTAAATTAAAATTAAATTAAATGACTAACGTAATAAATCCTATAATTTCTGACATGGCCTCCATCTGTCTTTTCTGTAAATATTTTCGTGGCAACTGTTCTGGCGAGCTTTTTTTCATGGTTCCCCGACCACATGAATTTAAGCGCGCTACGTGGTTGGTATCTAGGTCCCAACTTTTACCGTTGAAATGCAAACGTCTCTTCTACTCCAATAGGTCCTTTTCTCGCACTTTCCTTGACTGCTACAATCTCCCAAAATTTTAATGCATTGTCAATTGCCATCTTCTATCTTCTTGAATCCTGTTCATTTTTTATCCTTTTTTTCGATACCCCTGTACTCACTTTTTTCTCTCACTAATGGCCAGTGCCGTGCTTATCAACATTGCGGACCCCCCACCACCGCAGAATGCAACTTGCGTAACCCCAACATATTGAACCCACAATAAAATGGTACTTTAAACAAAATAACATACACTCAAGCAATGGCAACTTACTGCGGGATAATCTTCTGCCCAGTCAGTCATGTCTCTTTCGAGACATGATCGCCCAAGCGTGTATCACGTATGGCACTTAACTGACTGACTGAATTTAATAGTTGGAATAATGATTAAGGCTTATATTGGTCATAAAGTGGGGGATCAGTTTATTACTTTATAACAATAGGAAACCGATCCCCCACTTATTACTACATAATAATATAATAGATCTATTTTCCCTTTACCTATGAGCCAAATAACAGGACAGATTGGGTTCTATAGCCTTGGTCGGCAACCAGTCTACCGCAGAAAGCAATGGCAACCTACTGCAGGATAATATTCTGCCCAGTCAGTCATGTCTCTTTCGAGACATGATCGCCCAAGCGTGTATCACGTATGGCACTTAAGTGACTGACTGAATATACTCTCGTAACTCAGATATTCGGCGATCAGGAAAAAACGGAAGAAATTTCGGAATTGGCGTTTTGAAACTATACATTACAAACGTTTTCACAACTTTTAGTTACTTTTTGGTAATTTCCCAAGCTATTTTCATAACCATTTCAGTGCGTTTCGGCTCTCAAACTTCTACAAGTTTTTTCAAGGAATTTTCAAATAATTTAAACCCAAATTTCAAAAGCATTTTGCTACAAAAGTTTGATACACTGTCAGAAATTAGACTTCAGGTGCTTATTTAAAAAATGGAGAGGGAGTGTCAGAAACCCTTGGTATAGACGGGCGAAAGAAAAAAAGAATTAAATAATCGCCCGGTTCACACTCCACCCACGTCTATTGTATAGGTGTAGAGGCTCATCCCTTGTTCCCTGTTTAGGATGTGGTTTCCGGCTTTCTCTTTTCCAAATCTTTTCACTCTTACGTAGCCCCCCTGCACATCAGTGGCATTACTGCCTTGCTCGGGGTGATATGAATAAAAAAAAACAAAACAAAACAAAAAAAAAAACAGTAGTAACGGAATGTTGCTAAAAGATTATATATATATATATCATCTTTTAGCAACATATATATATATATATATATATATATATATATATATATATATATAATCATCTATATTAGTCATCCACATACAAGCCTGCTTCGCTGTATCACACCTCATATATATATATATATATATATATATATATAGATAGATAGATAGATAGATAGATAGAGAGAGAGAGAGAGAGAGAGAGAGGGAGAGAGAGAGAGAGACGGGTTGATAGATGTCTATTTCAACATACAATTATAATAATAATTTTCCTGTTAATTCTAATAATTATTTTGATAATTTTTTTTTCGTTAAAATAGATCTTCGGAGTCAAAGAGCCTTGCAGCTTCCCGGGGCCTTGCAGATCGATCTATCTATCGCCCGGTTCACCCACGTCTATTGAACAGGTTAAGAGGCTCATCTCTTGTTCCCTGTTTAGGATGTGGTTTTTGGCTTCCTCTTTTCAAATCTTCTCACTTTGTTTTTTTTTTTTTCCAATTGGAGTAGATAGATCTATCTATCGCCCGGTTCACACTCCACCCATGTCTATTAAGCAGGTTAAGAGGCTCATCCCTTGTTCCCTGTTTAGGATGTGGTTTCCAGCTTCCTCTTTTCAAATCATCTCACTTTGTTTTTGTTTTTTTCCAATTGAAGTAGATAGATCTATATATCGCCCGGTTCACACTCCACCCATGTCTATTAAACAGGTTAAGAGGCTCATCCCTTGTTTCCTGTTTAGGATGTGGTTTCCGGCTTTCTCTTTTCCAATCTTTTCACTATTACGTAGTCCTCTGCACATCAGTGGCGTTACCGCCTTGCTCGGGGTGATATGATTAAAAAAAAAAAAATCTATGGAACTTGCGCCCCCTCTCCCACCCGGCAATTACGGGGCCCGCGGGGACCCTAAGCACGGCCCCGCCTTGTTTGGGGTCACATAAGTAAAAAAAGAAAAGAAAAGAAAAAAAAAAGAAGAGGTATTATTTGTTGTTATTGCTGCAGTATTTTTGTCATAATTAATGATCGCTGTAATCGTGCGTTAGATATCTTCTGTTTTTAGTATTTCTCCTGGCCTTCCATACATAATTCTAGCAGATTCCATTACATCACGTAGAAGCCTCTTTCCATTACTTGCTTAAATACAATACACCGTAGAATGCAAAAATGTAATTTTTTAAAAACCCAAGCCATAGAGTGTATTATACAAAGAACGTGATGGAATTCAGGGATTAACACTTGCTGCTATTATATGTATTGTTATTCGTAAACTAATCCTTTCTTATCCACGGGAGTTATATATCAAGTCACCCAGTGAAGGTGGGAAAAACGTGGAAAGTACTGAACTCTTTCTACTTCTTCTTATGTGCCACGTCCCTTCAGGTCTTTTTCCTTGTCCATCTTTCCAAGTATCTGCCCTGTGAATATCAGACTCTCCAAGCCCTCCTTCCTCATTACGTTTTTTTTTTATATTCATATCGCCCTAAGTAAGGCATTTTACTGCCACTGTTTTGCAGGGGGTTACATAGAAGGAAAGTTATGAGAAAGAATGACAGATTATAGGGAGTGTCAGGAAGTGAGTAAAACAAAGATGATTGTCTACATAAAGTGGGAGGTCAATTTATATATGGATTGTAATGTAGAAATTATCTCCCATTTTATGTCCACATTATAATAGTAAACAATTTTTTTTTTATATTCATATCGCCCTAAGTAAGGCATTTTACTGCCACTGTTTTGCAGGGGGTTACATAGAAGGAAAGTTATGAGAAAGAATGACAGATTATAGGGAGTGTCAGGAAGTGGATAAGAAAAAGATGATTTGTGTCCATAAAGTGGGGGATCAATTTATATATTGATTGTAATGTAGAAATGATCCCCCAATTTTATCCACATTATATTAGTATAGAATTCTTTTTTATATTCATATCGCCCCAATCAAAGCATTTTACTGCCACTGTTTTCCAGGGGGGTTACATAGGAGGAAAATTATGAGAAAGAGTTATAGGGTGTCGGGAAGTGGGTAAGAGAAGGATGAGAATACTGATGAGAGTGGAGTGGACGGAGAAAGAAGCATGAGAGAGAGAGAGGATACAGGTTAGTGAGATAGGAGATGACAATTGACTTTACATTTAAATTCTTAGAGATTGTAGCTGTCGGGGAAGCAAGTAAATGCAAGGGAATTCCACAGGCGGGAAGTGCAAGAAAAGAATTTGTGTTGACATTTTGTTGCTTTCACAGTAAAAGGGTGAATCTTGTGGATCGAGTAAATTCATATATAGAGGGCACCTAAGTTCGTCGGAGTAGAAGCCGTGGAAGTATTTGTAGGGAAGCCACATTGCGCGGTGAGAAAGTGACTGTATCCGAGCTGCTAAGTCGAGACCTATCACATTACAGATTCTCCGTTGGATTTTGTCAAGGACACTTAGGTGGATAGCAGGAGCACCCGACCAGATATGGCAGCAGTATTCAAAGATGTTTGTCCTTTCCACCAATCCGTCATAATTGTCGTCTCGGGTAAAATACAGCTTCAGATTGTGACCAACAATTTCCTGTGAAGCTCTTAATGAATTTTGTCTTTTTTTAAAATCTCTCCTAAACCTTCCTTCAAGACGCAGGCGGTCATGGCTCTCCACAATTTCCTGACCTTTGTAGCTCTTAATAAAGTTTGTCTTTTTCTTATTTCTCCTAAACCTGTTCTGCTATTCGTTTACTGAAGCTCATTGTTTTTCTTCCATGTGCCATGTCCCTTCAGGAGGTAGGCGGTCATGGGTCTCCACAATTCCCTGTCCTTTGTAGCTCTTAATAAATTTTGTCTTTTTGTTAACTCTCCCAAACCCTGTCCATTTACTTGAGGTACGTTATGCATTGTTTTCCTCTGTCTCCTTTGTTTACAATCTGTCCTGTGAGTATCAAATTTTCAAAGTCGTCTTTCTTTGTCCCGTGCTCTAGAAATTTCACTGTTTCTTCCTGGTGTTAATTATAAGTGTCACTTTTTGTTTGTATCTTCGTCTTTGCTCATGTGTTCAGTCCATGAAATTCCCAACATCCTTCTGTTGAACCACATTTCTGTTGCCTTTTAATACAAAAATGATGAGACCTATCTGCCAATCCAGTACTGTAGATAATGCTGCAGTTATGAGTAAACATGCTTTTATTTAATCTTTATCAAATATTGATCTTTGAAAATTTGCATAGATGCTAAGGATAACGGTAATAGTAATATTAGTCGTTTCCTTATAAGGAAACATTTGGAATTCATTTCTGAGACGTCCATTCAGCTTTCGGTTGAAGTTTATAAAATCTTTTGGTAGAACTGAAGCAGACAACCACCACATTTAATTTCGTCGTTTTTCTTTTTTTTTTTTTTCAGCGCAGTCCCATCGATTACCCCCTTAGCTTTACGATTAAGAAAAAAAAAATTGATAAATTTTAATATTTAAACATTTTCTCGAGGTGGGGGGGATCAGTTTCTCATACAACGTTATAGTAAATCGAGCCTCCATTTTGAAAATAGTCGCCGGTACGACATTACCGCCGCCTGTATATTTGTTCTTTATCAAATATTTTTGCCTTTTCTCAGTACAATGTTATCTTTTACACCTTAAACTTTACGAATGACAAAAGAAATTTGCAAAAATTTCAATATTAAAACAATTTTAGGGTGGAGACCAGTTTCTCATACAACCTTATAGTGGGTTGAAAAAGTACATTAGAAGGAAATTGCATATTGTCATGTAATCGAAACGAGCAAAACCTTATCAATGTTCTGTGTTCCGTTTTTCATTGGTGACTCTGTGTGTCGTCTAACAAGATTCATATAACATCTTCAGTGACATCTGACTATATTTCTGAGATGAGGTATTGTAACTATTTACACTATTTACATTGTTCGGACCATTGTCCTCATTTTTGTTGCCATATTCACCTTCAATATCTGTCTATATTTCTGAGATGAGGTATTGTAACTACACTATTTACATTGTTCGGACCATTGTCCTCATCTTTGTTGCCATATTCACCTTCAATATCTGTCTATATTTCTGAGATGAGATATTGTAACTATTTACACGATTGGCATTGTTCGGACCATTGTCCTCATCTTTGTTGCCATATTCACCTTCAATATCTGTCTATATTTCTGAGATGAGGTATTGTAACTACACTATTTACATTGTTCAGACCATTGTCCTCATCTTTGTTGCCATATTCACGACGTTTCAGCCGTTGTATGACCCTACCTTTTTCATGATCAGTCTATATTTCGGCGATGAGGTATTTAACTATTTATTCTATTTATTTTTGTATTCGTAGATAAAAGCGATGGTTGAAATAATTCACTGATTTGAGCAAAAGCGTTGTGAGTTCAATACGTAACCAAAGTGAACAAATATATGGAGATTTGAGTTACTGACTGAAACGGAGATGCCCAGAATAGGCATGGCACGTGGAACTAGAACGAACTGTCTCCTTCAGACTAAATAAAGAGTTAGGTTCGAAATTCTAACGTATATCACCTGAAGAAGTCCGAAACGTACAATGACAATAAAGATGAGGACAATCAGCTAAGTGCCACACGTGATACAAGATTAAGCAATCATGATACTTTCTATCCATAACTGACTGGGCAGAAGATTTTCTCGCAGTTGGTTGCCATTTTTTTCCACGGTAGACTGGGTGCTAACCAAGGCTATGGTTTGCTGTTCTGTTATTTAACCCATAGCTGGAGGGAAGAGACAAATTCATGCCTTGCATTCAGTTACGCGCAAATACCCTTGGAAAAGGTATGAATCCGTCTCTTCTCTCCGGCTATAGGTTAAATAACAGGAGATAAGATAAGGACAACAGTCCGAATAGTGTCAATATCTTCAATGACGCTTCTCAAATTTCTCAATCATTACGTATAAAACAGTGATGAAAGCCTTTTGCCCCGACTTCTATATGAAACAGTGAATACAATATGCAAAGATAAGAAAGAGAGAGAGAGAGAGAGAAAGAAAGAAAGAAAAAGAGAGAGAAATAAATAAAGAAAGAAAGAAAGAAAAAGAGAGAGAAAGAGAGAAAGAAATAGAAAGAAACAGAGAAAGAAAAAGAGAGAAAGAAAGAGAAAGAGAGAGGAAGAAAGAGAGAGAGAGAAAGAAGGAGAAATAAAAAAGAAAGAAAGAAAGAAAGAAAGAAAGAGAGAAAGAAAGAAAGAAAGAAAGAAAGAAAGAGAGAGAAAGAGAGAGAGAGAAAGAGAGAAAAAGAAAAAGAGAGAGAGAGAGAGAAAGAAAGAAAGAAAGAAAGAAAGAAAGAAAGAGAGAGAGAGAGAGAGAGAGAGAGGGAGAGAGAGAGTGGGGGGGGAGAGAAAAGAAAGATTACAGTAATAAAAGAATAAATAAATAAACGAGTCTATTGAAAACTGACAAATGAATTTTTCTGCGTTAAAAAAAAAATCTTCACGTATAACGACTTCTTTTTAACTGCCTCTCCGCATTTTTTCAGGTAGCCGAGGCTAAAGGTCAGCAGATGGTAGCCGACCTCCAGGTAAAAAAATAAATGAATAAACGCCAAAGCGATCACTTAAAGCGCAAACGTTGACAATTAGACGGAGACCTGCTAACCCTTTTGCCAACAGGACACAAATCAGGGGCGGACTCCGAGGATTTCGGGGTCGCCTGTTCTGTCGATTCTTGAAAAGACAAAGCAAAAAAAGCTTTATGAGAAGGAATCCTTTGTCGAGCCCCAAACATCATGAAACAATGTATAAGCACATTATTATCTCGGGTTAGGACTTCTGTATGCGTCTCCCTGCTCGTTTATATATATATATACAAATGAATAAGGAACGAAGAAAATATTTGCAACGTTTAAAGCATTAATTCAAAACAGTGCTTAATATAAAAATAGAGCAATGAATATTTATTATACATGTTCTAAAGTATAATATATATATATATATATATATATATAGTCACCCGCAGACAGATCTGTTTCGCTGTATCACAGCTCATCAGTATGATTAGACATCCGATTGCTTTTAACCCAGGATGGAAACCCGATCGAATTGGAGTCAGTCGGCGATTCTACCTCTGAGCTATGGGCGGTCGGCAGATGGATGCAGACCTTTAGTGTATGATGTATCATACGCCAGTAGCCAGAGTGATCTAATTCATTACTGAATGAGCGATGCGTAGATGCTAGAGTAGCTACTGTTTTTCAAAGTCTACCATTCTCCCAGAGTGCTCATATATATATATATATATATATATATAAGCAAATGAATAAGGAATGAAGAAGTTATTTACAACGTTCAAAACATTAATTTAAAACAGTGCTCAATATAAAAATAAAGCAATGAATATAATTTGTAATATATATTTTAAAAATAACTTTAATCCAAACGGAAAAGTAGGAAGGTAAATCCCAAAAACCTGATCCTAATTAATATTAAATTTTAATATTAAAAAATGATACAGGAGGAGAGCTCAATGCAATTACAATTACGGAGCTAATATAAAATCAAATAAATTTTCAATGTTCAAAACTGTTGAATGATCATTTCAACATGAAATCCCTAAGAGAGATTTCACATCTCATCAGCAACGAACACATATTTCAAAATGAATTAAAAATAAAATAAAATAAAAATAAAAAAGAAATAAAAAATGACGGTTAAGAATTAATATATTTACGTCACAAAAAATATTCGGTTAGCAATTAACGTCTATTTTTAGATTTTACTTCTAGATAGAGTTGTAAGAAAAATAGACATTAATAATATGAAAAAAACTTTTGAATAAATTCGTCAATCTCTTAAAGGAACAACATAAAAAAAACCATTTTATTTTAAAAATAAAAATATATTAACAAAAAATAAGAAGAATCTCCTAAAATTTATTGCACAAATGCTCCTTTCTTTTCAATAACTCTTAGCAGCCTATTGGCAACATCTGATGTTAGATTTGCAATTTTAGCAGCTGGTAAGTTGTTTCCAGCAACTATAACTGCTTCCCAGAGGTCACACTTGCTGTTGAATTGCTGTTGAATTGCTGTTGAATTGCCTTCCATTAGAATAAATATCTCTCTTGAGGATGCTGCACAGGTTCTCAATGGGATTCAAGTCATAGCTATTTGAAGGCCAGTCCATAAAAGAATCTTCAACAAATCCCTTTTCTTTCAACAATGATTTAGTAAACTTTGATGCATGACTTGGTGCGTTGTCTTGCATAAAGATCATAGATCTACGCTTAGCTAAAGACGGGTCATCAAGCCATTTAAAGAGATATTGCTCTAGAAAATCACATTAACGCACTTGACGCATTTGAGCTTCTTATTAATTCTCTTCGGATATGTTCGGATATTAATTCTCTTCGGATATGATGGATTTCGCTTTGTTAAATTCCTGAATTCAGCCTGAGACTTATTTTCCTTGTTTGAATTCCAATTTGACATATTTTCTTGATTGTTCGATGATCCATTTTCAAATCCTTAGAAATTTGAAGCGAAAATTTTCCTTTGCTAATTTCTTTGATTATATAGTTCTTTTCATTCATTGTTAGTTCTTTTTTACGAGCCATAATACTAAATTCTAGTTCTTGCAAATAATCTCTTGACACTGCAAATTGCTATAATTACTGAAAAAATACTAAATATCAATCTGAAATTGAAAATTGGGACTTAATTGCTTTCATGCTTACTCGCTATACATAATAGTATAAATTATTTCATTGGATAACACATATCTATGAGTTTTACATAAATATTTGACAATACCTTCTTTGAGGAAAATGCATATTTATTATTAATATATAGCTCTGTTATATTATATCAATCCCTGTTTTATTAAACCAACGTTCAATGTGCGATATATATATATATATATATATATATATATATATATATATATCCCTTGTGCAAATCAATTGAAAGAAAACGAATAATGTCTCCCTAGGGTCTTTCACACTTTTTTTGATCACGGATACGTCGTCACTTCTTGTTGTTTTTCTTTTCCGGGTACATTTTCCTTTACGTTTTGGACTGATGGATCCAGTTTGCTTCTTCGTCTTGATGCTACGACTGACAGTTGAAAATCTGGCACCAACAATATCCGCGATTTTTCTGTAATGCTTGCCAGTGTGTTCGTGCAGAGTTACACTTTTCGTAAGTAATGTCCATCGCAGACAAGGGCCGTAAAGCAATTAATCGACAGTCGAGACAATAGTGTCTGGTCGTGATAATATCTGATGCAGTCACGGATGACACAATAATTTTAAATGTTTTGTTTTTGTTTTTCAAACAAATTTAAACAAACACCCGAAAATAGATTCATAATAACTGATTACCAAGATATATATATATATATATATATATATATATATATGTGTGTGTGTGTGTGTGTGTGTGTGTGTGTGTATATATGAGAGTATATATATATGTGTATATATATATACAAATATTTGTATATATATATATATATATTTGAGAGTATATATACATATATGTGTATATATATATATATAATTGAGAGTATACATATATATGTGTGTGTATGTATATATATTTTTTTGAGAGTATATATACATGTGTATATATATATATTTGAGAGTATATATATATATGTGTGTGTGCATATATATATGTGTGTATATATATATATATATTTATTTGAGAGTATATATATATATATATATATATATATATATATATATATATATATATATATATACTCTGTAAGAAACGCGAATCCTGAAGTTTAAAATCATTTTTTTAAATGAAAAAATATTTCTTAATTTTTTTATTTCAGTTTTAATTTCTAGCTGATACATTACATTTATTATTTCAAATAAACAATTCGCCTTCGGATCTGTGTGTCGCACTTTCCGTCTCTCTTTTAGAACACTTCCCAGGAATTTGAATTTTTGTACCTGCTTGTTTCTGGTATCCCCGACCTGTAGAACCACATTTCAGTTGCTTCAAGTTTTTCCTTCATCTTTGATGATATTGTCCAGCATTCACTGCCATATTGAAGGACGGACAGCACGTAGAAATCCAGTACTCTCTTCCTAGTTTCTAGCGAAATTTTCCTGTTTCTTAATACTTTACTCAACTTCTGGAATGCTTCCTTTGCCATGCCAATTCGCCTTCGGGTCTTTGTGTCGCACTTTCTGTCTCTGTTAGAACGCTTCCCAGGTATTTGAATTTTTGTACCTGGTTGATTTTAAAGACGTGAGTAATTTCAATTTAAATTTGAAAACCAGGAGTTATCTCCCTGCAATTTGAGAAGGATATTTAAAATTTAAAAGAAATCAACAACTTCCGAAGATTATTAAACACTGAATTAAAAAAAAACAAAAAACAGACAGACAGAGGAGACAAATCCAGCAACATTTATGAAATAAACCCAAAGGAATACGAAAAAAGATAAACGCGAAAATCACAAAACCTTATAAAAAATGTCCCGGATTCCTATAATGAAAATATTAACAAGGAAGCTAAAATTATTACAGATAAATTAAAATTAAACCATAAAATACAATTTTTAACCGGTAGACAAGCTTTCTTAACAAAGACCACAAAAAAGATTTTCCTAATAATCTCTCATACCGACTTATAAAACACAGCAAAAAACAGAACTGGGCAAAATAAACCATCAAATATTAAAAATATTTGTGACTTACTAAGAACTACCGCTCAAGCTAAACAGTGGAAGAACACACATGATTGTATTTCCTGGCCCCAAAAAATCCGAAACAAAAATACATATACGTTCATTAAATATGACATAAAAAAAACTTTTACCTGTCAATTTCTGAGAAAATAATTGATGGAAGCATTGAATTTCGCTAAAAGGTACATTAACATACCATTTTAACATATTGATATTGTTGTGGATTCCAGGTAAGGAACCGGACAAATTTATAAATAACAAAAAGACATATGGAAATAGAAAATGTAAGTTATATTGAACAATATGTACAAACTGGAACACGAGTTAGTCAATTCAGGAATACTATTAGTAGAAATAAATATATACAGTCTTGAAGTGAAATAGTATGTCCGGGTAGGGATTCTAGATCCAACCAATTTTAATTAACTCTGCACCAACTTGCAACTCTGTCACATTACAACTTCAACTTTACAACTGACCAACTTACAACTACTGCTGTTCTCTGTATAGGCAGGATTATATGTAAACTCAGTTGAGACCATTATTATGTACAAATGGGCGATTCCACAACAGATATAATCCTACATTGCTGCAAATCAATATATTTCCACAATGGCACCTTTGATGTACCACAGGGATTGTATGACAGAGCCGAAGATTTCAGAATTGATGGGTATATACATTTTAAATAAGATCAATAAAATATTTCCACGGATTATACAGAGATGACGGATTAATGATAGCATCGGACAACAAAAGAGATGATGATAAAATCAGGAAAGAACTTTACAAATCCTTCAAACAAACACATTTTGAGATAATTCTAGAAACAAATAGAAAAGTAGCCCAACATTTAGATGTACATTTAAATTTACAAACTCTCAATGTCTCTCCATATATGGTAATTTTCTAAGCCTAGCTTAGACTTGGCACAAAGCCAGAAGTATTGGATATCCATTGAAGATCGAACTCACTACTCAACTGTAATGATTCTATCGAGACAAGCTTGTTAACCATTACACCACCTCGAGGTGACCAGGTTTGGCCGTCTATGAAAGCAACTACAAATTTAAAGTACATAAATATATGATCTAACCATCCCCAAAGCATAACCAAGCACATTCACAAAGGAATAGAGCACAGGCTATCCAAAAACTCGTCAAACAAATCATTTGATGAAAAGAAAAGAAACTATGAAGACGCACTAAGAAAATTTGGCCGTAAAAAGATTTTAGAATACAAATCAAACAGACAAATAACAAACAATGAAACGAAATGTTATCTGGTTCAACCCACCATTTAACTTAGAAGTAAAAAGCAAAATAGGACAAATAGTTTTTAAACTGATCGGTAAAAACTTTCCAAAAAGCTCAGAATTAAACCAAATTTTTCAATAAAAATTCAATTAAAATGAGTTATGCACTAGTAATTTTTCATAAAGAAAAAAAAAGCCAGAAATTTAAATAGCATTATACAAAAAAGCCAGAAATTTAAATAGCATTATACAAAAAAGCCAGAAATTTAAATAGCATTATACAAAAAAGCCAGAAATTTAAATAGCATTATACAAAAAAGCCAGAAATTTAAATAGCATTATACAAAAAAGCCAGAAATTTAAATAGCATTATACAAAAAAGCCAGAAATTTAAATAGCATTATACAAAAAGATCATTAATAAGGAATGCAACTGCAGGGACAAAAATAAATGGACTTTGTAATACAAAAGAAGCCATTTACAAAGCAAAAGTAAATGACTTAAATGGTCAAAACAAAACATATTTGGAATCAATCAAGGATACTTTTAAGACGAGATGGTTCAATCACAGGTCTATATTTAAAGTATTTAAAGTAAAAAAATGGGACAAAATTGGCTAGCCACGTGTGGAAATTGAAATTAACATGGAAAAGATCCCGACATAACGTGGAGTATACTGAAAACAGCCAAGTCTTACACCGATGGCAAAATCTACAAACAGTGCCAGGAAGAATAGTTAGCCATTATGTTATTCCCAAAGAAAAATGAATTACTGAATGAAAAACAAAGATTATGAGTAATTGTAATCATACCATAAAATAATGGATTAAAAAGTTATAGCTTCTTCTAATTTTGAAAACTGCGCAATCGAAAAATTTGATGTTCCGTGAGCGTTCTTTAAAAAAAAACAAAAAACGGTAAAATCAGTTATTGCAAATCTCCTTAATTCATCAGTCAGTTAGGTGCCATACGTGAAACACGCTTGAGCGCTCATGTCTCGAAAGAGACATAACTAACTGGGCAGAAGATTATCCCGCAGTAGGTTGCCATTCTTTCGGCGGTAGACTGGTTGCCAGCCAAGGATATAGAACCCAAACTGTCCTGTTATTTAACCCATAACTGGAAGGAAGAGACGGATTAATACCTTTCCCAAGGGTATTTGCGCGTAAGTGAATGCAATGAATTCAACTGGAATTCGAACTCGGCTCCCCGATTTCTCGTTCCGCATCGATATCCACTGCACCACAACGAACATTGGTAGAAACTCAGGTCGCGTAATAACTCGTTTACAAATGAAAAATATTCAAAAGTTCTACAATATAATTGTATTGAACACTTTTTAATACAACTATGTGCTGGTCTAATTTAATTATGACTAAAAAACTAAGCAATTAAATAATTATATATATATATACTAGCAGTATAACCCGGCGTTGATCGGGTGTAATGAAAGCTTTAAAATTAATCCATCGCCCTGGAGCTCAGACTCAACCTAAAGAATATTTGTGTTAAGTTTGGTGAGAATCGGATAAAAATTGTGGATTTTTATAAAGAACATACAGACAGATAAACAGACACACACACAAACATCTTGCCTTATATATATATATATTATCGATTTTCTGCACTATTGTAAGAACTGCAACCTTGAAACTTCTGAATATCGTTTCTTATGTCTTTGTCTATGAGTGTGTCAAATTTGATTAAAATCGGACCACTTCTTCTCTGACCCGATTTTTTTAATTATCGATTTTCGATATTTATTGGGGGTACCTCGACACAAAACCTAACTAAGAACACTCGCAGACGCTTATAGTACAAGTGTGTAAATTTTCAAGAAAATCGGTTCAGCCGTTTCGGAGTCTATAGGTAACGGACACACAGACACACACACACGCAGACAAAGTTCCATTTATAAATAAGTTTATATATATATATATATATATATATATATATATATATATATATATTATCTTACGTCTATGGCGTGACTGGAAGTCTAACGCGTTTTGATAGCCTGTGCTTAACAGGTGCATATTTACACCTGATGAATAAACAAATAACAAGTCAAATAGATTTACTCAAAGAAATAAATAACCAAACCACTTCCGCCAAAATAACCGTTAGAAGAATTACCCACAATGCCCTACTGGCACCGTATAGATGAATAGCCGAGGAAAAACTCAACACATGTGGCCTGATGATTGCGCTTAGCATGAAACAGTTTGTCGCCCTTGATTGTTAACTTCAATGTTCATTGTTTTATATTTACATACGCTCTATCTCTGATATTGAGCACTTTATCCTATAAATATTGCCCTAATTAAAACTATATTTATTCTTATATATATATATATATTTTAATCGTGTCACCCCCAAGCAAGACATTCCACTGCCACTATAGCGCAGGGGGTTACATAGAGGGATTGTGTATGGAAAATGTCAGAAGGAGGGTGATAGACGACTTAGGATGTACATAGGGAGAGAGTTGGAGAGAGTGGGTGTGAGTTAGTGTGTTAGGAGGTGTCTATTGATCTTACATTTAAACTCCTGGAGATTGTAGCCGTCGGGAAAGCAAGCATGCGGTAGGGAATTCCACAGGCGGGAAGTGCGAGGAAAGAAGCTGTTGGAGTAGAAATTGCGGTTACATTTCATCGGTTTCACTGTAAAAGGGTGGGACCTAGTTGCCAGTCTAGTATCTCGTGCAAATTCACATCTAGGGGGCACCAGTGATATATATATATCAGAATGAATGTCGCTAGTCTCCTAGAAATCTACACACGGCGCCTCCTTGGCTTCACTATCTCAGATGACCGCAAATGGAATAACTACATCGAATCCACACCTGCATGTACTGCTTTTAAGGTTGGGCCAGGAGGTTTGGGCCAGGAGTCCGCTTTTCGCATTTTCTTTCTTGCGAATCTGCATTGTGGTGCAGTGGATATCGACTCGGAACGACAAATCGGGGAGCCGAGTTCGAATTTCAGTTGAATTCGTTGCATTCACTTACGCACAAATACCCTTGGGAAAGATATTAATCCGTTTCTTCCCTCCAGTTATGGGTTAAATAACAGAACAGATTGGGTTCTATAACCTTGTACACACACACACACACACACACACACACACACACACACACACATACACACACAACCATACTCAAGTACAAATATAGACATCAACGCTTTCTCTTATACATGAAGATATGCAAAATATCACCTACAACGCAAACAAGTACTTCTATTCTCACGTATACACGAACATGCACACACATATGTAAATTTCGATATCTGCTATATCATACATACATAGACTCAGTTTCACACGCATGCAAATATTTATACTTGCTACACACACACACACACACACACACACACACACACACACACACACACTGAAATTTACACGAACAATCACACGCATGCATGTACAGTTTACCGCAGAAAGCAATGGCAACCACCTGCTGGATAATCTTCTGCCCAGTCAGTCATGTCTCTTTCGAAACATGATCGCTCAAAGCGTGTATCACGCATGGCATTTAACTGACTGACTGAATATAATAGTTGAAAATTACGGTTTCTACTGGGCATAAAATGGGGGTTCAGTTTTATAATGTTAGGAAGTAATAAACTGTTCCCCCACTAATTACTACTTAATAATATAATACATCTCTCCCTCACTCTAGCTATAAGTCAAATCACAGGACATATTGGGTTCTATAGCTTTGGCTGGCAACCAGTCTACCGCAGAAAGCAACGGCAAACTACTGCTGGATAATCTTCTGCCCAGTCAGTCATGTCTCTTTCGAGAAATGATCGCTCAAAGCGTGTATCACGTATGGCACTTAACTGACAGATTCTTTCATGCACTGAATATTGTTGTAACATCTGGTCGGGTCCTCTTGCTCTTCATCTTGAGGTCCTCGACAAAATTTAAAGAAAGATTTGCAATATAATCGATCCTGACTTGGCAGCCTGATTTCAGTCACTTTCTCTCCGCTGTGATGTGGCTTCCCTCTGTCTTTTCTACAAGTATTTTCATGGTAACTGCTCTGTCGAGTTTTTTTTTACTCTCGTTCCTCGACCACACGTGCTACTAGATTGGCATCAAGGTGACGCCCTTTTAGCGTCGAAATTGTTTAATATAACTATCTCTTCTACTCTAACAGTCTCTTTTCTCGCATTTCACATTTGTGGAACTCCCTCCCGTTTGCTTGTTTCCCTGATAGCTACATTCTTTAAATGCAACGCCAATTGCCATCTTCTATCGATTTGATTTCTCTCTATAGCTTATCATTTCTTGGACATCCCCTGCAACTCGTTTTTCCTCTCACGGTAACCCGGTGCACATCAGTGGTATTTCTACCTTGCTTGAGACAAAATGGTTATAATATATATATAATTGGAGTAGATAGACTAAACTATCGCCCGGTTCACACTCCACCCACATCTATTGAACAAGTGAAGAGGCTCATCCCTTGTTTCCTGTTTAGGATGTGGTTTCCGGCTTTCTCTTTTCCATTCTTTTTACCCTTACGTAGCCCCCTGCGCATCAGTGGCGTTACCGCCTTGCTCGGGGTGATATGATTAAATATATATATATATATATATATATATATATATGTGTGTGTGTGTGTGTGTGTGTGTGTGTGTGTGTGTGTGTATATCTCACTCATTTAGTAATGAATTAGAGCACTCTGGCTATTGGACGTGTATAATGATAATATACACGATAAAAAGTCTGCCTTCTTCTATCGAGCGCCCATGGCCCAGAGATAGAATCGCCGACTGACACCATTTCGGTCGGGTTTTCAATCCTGAGTTAAAAGCAATCGGAGTCTAACCGTACTGATGAGCTGCGGATGACTATATATAAGCTTGAAGTTAAGCTTTGGTTACCAGGTTAATCCCACGTATTATCGTGACTTAGATCCATTACGTGTCATTGAGTACTCTCTCATTTAAGCCTAAGCTAAATCGTTTAGACGCCTGCCGTAGAGCGATGTAGTAATCTAGCATTGTAGTTGATTAGTGTAACTTTAAAGTGTAGAGCTACTATTTAGCCTTGTGTCAAACTATAGCAAATTGTACAAATACTTAAAAATAAAAATGAAATAAAAGCGATATCTTGAAATGTCACGCTCTCCTATACAGACATTTTTGTAAAATTTTCTACCTCCTCCTTCGTAAGTTTTTCTTTCTTTCTTTCTTTCTTTCTTTCTTTTCTTTCTCCTTGCTCTCATGACGCCCCCGACTCTCCCCGCCCCACCCAACCCCGAAGACACTGGGTTTCAACTGTTATTATATCCTTGTCTTTTCTCGTAATATTTTTTAAGGTCCCTGTCCTCTGAAGAGTTGACCCCAAATACAATGTCCTAACTATAACAATCATTGGACAGGTGTTTCTCTTCTGATACGCTGAACCCCCTCTTCCAAAGATGTACCCATTGACACCTCTGCTGGCATATGCACACACACACGCACACACACAACCATATTCGAGTACAAATATTGACATCAACGCTTTCTATCACACACGAAGATATGCAAAAATGTCACCTTCCACGCACATTTTTTTTTTTTACTAGCGAACACTCACACAAACCAGTGACACATACACACACTTTTATTCTCACGAATACACGAACATACGCATATATATATATTGGTTGCTTGTTTTGTTTTTATGGCACATCAACCTCGACGGGTCATATATTGCCAACTAAATTTTATTATTTATTTATTGCTGGTAATACATTTTTTCTTTCAAAATTTATTGTTGTTTTTATATAAGTTTTGTGTCTACTAATACATTTTTCTTTTCGAGTATCAAGATTCATTGGGATTTGTTTTTAAGGGCAGGGTTCCCAAGTCCTACCCTGTTATTTAACCCATAACTGCAAGGAAGGGACGGATTAATACCTTTCCGAATGGTAGCAGTGCTTAAGTGAATGCAGGGTATTCAACTGGAATTCGAACACGGTTCACCGATTTCTCTTTCCGAGCCGATATCCACTGCACTACAACGCACATTCGTCACTAAACGCTTACAGTACCTGGTATTCCCAAGCAGTCGCCCATGTAAGTACTGACCAGGCTCAACGTGCTTACCTTTGGTGATCGAGCGAGAACCGGTGTATTCAACGTGATATGGCCGTATATATATATATATATATATATATATATATATATATATACACTCGTCTTCACGCATATGCAAATATTTATACTTGCTACTTACACACGCACACACACACTCAAACTTTCACACTGAGATTTACACGAACATTCTTATATGTGAGTACACGAATAATCAAACACATACATGTACACTCATATTGTCATCAACACACATATTATACACGGAAATGTAAAAACACTTACAGATACATGCATACACCCACACGCGCTTATATGCGCGTACACACATCTACGTTACTATGACACATACACAAAATATCATCTTCACATACAGGAACATTAATACTAGCGAATACACAAACATGCAGACAGGATGTGCGTTGTGATGCAGTGGATATCGGCTAGTAACGATAAATCTGGGAGCCGAGTTCGAATCCCAGTTGAATTCCCTGCATTCACTTACGCGCAAATAACCTTGGGAAAGGTATTAATCCGTCTCTTTTCTCCAGTTAGGGATTAAATAACAGGACAAATTGGGTTTGCAACCAGTCTAACACAGAAAGTTATAACAACCTACTGCGGGATAATCTTCTGCCCAGTCAGTCATGTCTCTTTCGAGACATGATCGCCCAAGCGTGTATCACGTATGGCACTTAACTGACTGACTGAATATAACAGAAACATGATTAAGGCTTCTACTGGGCATAAAGTGGGTGATCGGTTTTCTATTGTCATGAAGTAATAAACTGATCCCCCACTAATTACTACTTATTAATAGAATAATATAATTCACCAGTCTACCGCAGAAAGCAATGGCAACCTACTGCGGGATAATCTTCTGCCCAGTCAGTCATGTCTCTTTCGAGACATGATCGCCCAAAGCGTGTATCACGTATGGAACTTAACTGACTGACTGAATATAATAGTTAAAAACATAAACATTCTACTGGGCATAAAGTGGGGGATCAGTTTTATATTGTTATGAAGTAATAAACTGATCCCCCACTAATTACTACTTAATAATATAATACATCTCTTCCCTAACTAGCTATGAGTCAAATAATAGGACAGATTGAGTTCTATAGCCTTGGCTAGCAACCAGTCTACTACATAAAGCAATGGCAACCTACTACGGGATAATCTTCTGCCCAGTCAGTCATGTCTCTTTCGAGACATGATTGCCCAAGCGTGTATCATGATTGGCACTTTACTGACTGACTGATACACAGAGAGTTCGTTCCTCACAGAGTGTTTCATACTTTCGGTCTTGTGCCTCATCTAAGCAAATAAATGGTCGAAAAAACACATATACACATCTTCTCTCATGAACCGTATCTCTTCAGAAGGTAGGCGATCACGGCTCTCCACATCCTTTATCCATTGTAGCTCTTAACACCTTTTCTCTTGGTATTTCTCCCAAACCCAGCACTGCCATCTACTTGCTCAAGCTCATCAAGTACGTCATGCGTTGCGTTCCCCTCTCTCTCTTTCTCTCTATCCGTCCCTTGAGTATCAGATTTTTTTTTTAATTATGTCACCCCAAGCAAGGCATTCCACTGCCACTATAGCGCAGGGGGTTACATAGGGCGATAGACGAATTAGGATGTACATAGGGGGGAAGAGTTGGAGAGAATTGGAGGGTTAGTGTGTTAGGAGGTGTCTATTGACCTTACATTTAAACTCCTGGAGGCTATAGCCGTCGGGGAAGCAAGCATGCGGAAGGGAATTTCACAGGAGGGGAAGTGCGAGAAAAGAAGCTGTTGGAGTAGAAATTGCGGTTACATTTCATCGGTTTCACTGTAAAAGGGTGGGACCTAGTTGCCAATCTAGTATCTCGTGCAAACTCACACCTAGGGGGCACCAGTGATTTAAGTTCATCAGAGCAGAAGCCATGATAGTATTTATAGAAGAGGCACAGGGAAGCCACGTCACGCCGGTGAGAGAGTGACTGCAGGCGGTCAGCCAAGTCGGTATCAATCACATTACAGATTCTTCGCTGTATTTTGTCAAGAAGCCCGAGGAGAATAGCAGATGTGGCAACAGTATTCAAAACACGGGCGGATGGTAGATTTGTATAAGTTCAGGATAGATTAAGACGGAAAGAATTTCCGGGCCCTGCACAGAGAGCCGACTTTCATAGCAGCGGATTTACCAATGGATTCGACGTAGTCATTCCAGTTGAGGTCCGCTGAGAGTGTCAGGCTAAGCAGGCGTAGTGTTTTACTCTCTGGGAGGCATGCCTGTTCCATGCTAATGGGAGGGAGGTGCGGTTGTCTGTGGTGGTTAATTGACAGCAGCTTCGTTTTGGAAGAATTGAATTTTACGAGCCATTTCCTACCCCAATCCACCACGGATTGGAGGTCCTTTTCAAGCTCAGCCGCGAGGTTCGCCTTGTCATCAACACCAGATTTTTGATCGAGGCGAGCGTATACTGTGGTATCGTCGGCGTACATGCCTACTTGTGATCTTATGGCATCGGGGAGATCATTGATGTAGATTAGAAAGAGCGTAGGACCTAGGATAGAGCCTTGGGGGACACCCGCGTTTGTAGGGTAGTTCTGGGAGGCATGTCCGTTTAAAACCACCTTCAGTGTGCGGTTGGAGAGGAATGACTGGATTAAGTCCAACAAATATTCAGTAATGCCGTAGCTTCGCAGTTTCCGTAGAAGGCCGGCATGCCATACTCTGTCGAATGTTTTAGAGATATCCAGGGCGACAGTTCGGGCTTCACCATTCTTGTCGAGAGCCTGGTATATATACTCGGTGATGGTCGTTAGCATATCAGCATAGACCTGGTGAAGCGGAAGCCATACTGTTTGTCCGAGAGGAACCCGTGGGCTGTGAGATGCTGAACGACCTCGGCATTGATAATGGCTTCGAAAACTTTGCCGAAGATCGGGAGAAGGCTGAGAGGGCGGTAATTTGCGGGCTCAGATGGTTCACCAGTGTTCTGCTAGTGAATGCATATAGAGCACAGTGTCATCTTAACATATACGAAGATTTATAGCCGCGATCACACACTTATACACCCACGTACTAATACTAACTGTACATTCGTACCCGCGAATACACGATGTTCTGTTAATTCTCCCCGAATAATGTAAAATTATTTCTTTTTCATGTACCGTGTCTCTTCAGGACGTAGGCGTTTATGACTCTCGCCATCTTCCTTTCTTTTGTAGCTCTTAATAAGCTTTTCATTATTTCTCCCAAGCCCTGTTCTGCCTTCCATTTGCTCACACCTGAAAAAAAAAAAAAAAAAAAAAAAAAAGATTTTGCATGGCAAGCTAAAAAAAGATTCAAAAGATTGCCAAAATTTATTAAATCAACAAATTTGATTTAAATTAATTTTTAGCCATACATACAAAAGAACACCCAGAAATAAGGGTTTAACATGCTGAGATGAGTCACAAACGTGGACTTATTTTTCATTTTGACGTTTCACCAGGTACTTTCGATTGTGAGGTGATGTTTCTGGGTCAATGAAATTCATACTGTGATTATGAGTCCCATGAATATAACTGGGATCATCCTTCAAGGATGTATAGCCTTTCCAACAATTCAACACATAATTGTCGTCGCAAATAAAATAATGACAGCTTCGGATTGTGTCCAGTAATGTGGAGGAACTTCTATCTGGTACACAGTACATGAAACAAACAAACTTTGATTTAAAATTTACTAGCAGTATAGCCCGGCGTTGCTCGGGTGTAATGAAAGCTTTAAAACTAATCCATGGTCCTGGAGCTAAGACTCAGCCTAAAGAATATTTGAAATAATAAAATAACTGCGACAATTTACCAATCGCACCTAATATATATACTAGCAGTATAGCCTGGCGTTGCTCGGGTGTAATGAAAGCTTTAAAACTAATCCATGGTCCTGGAGCTCAGACTCTTTGGACGTTGGCACGAAAGACTAAAAAGCAATAGTTGTTTCCAGTTAAAGCGAAACCGTAGACTGAAAGAAAAATGAATGGATGTAAATCAAATTTCCTGCTATTGATATCAAATAATTTTTTTTCGTCGGAAACTGAATTTTGAAGGCTGAGTAAATGGTATCATGGTTGAGACGAAAAACAACAATTATACCTACTTAGAGCCAAACCCGAACCAAAAAATAAATAAAAGGGCTGAAAAAAAAACAAAAAAAAAACATACAGGCAGATAAACTGACACACACAAAAACATCTTACCTTATATATATATATATATATATATATATATATATATATATATATATATATATTAGCAGTATAGCCGGCGTTGCTCGGGTGTAATGAAAGCTTTAAAACAAATCCATGGTTCTGGATCTCAGACTCCTGCCTAAAGAATATTTGTGTGAAGTTTAGTGAGAATCGGATAAAAATTGTGGATTAGTATAAAGGACATACAGACAGATAAATAGACACACGCACAAACATTTTACCATATATATTATCGATTTTCTGCACTGTTGTAAGAACTGCAACCTTGAAACTTCTGAATATCGTTTCTTATGTCTTTGTCTATGAGTGTATCAAATTTGATTCAAATCGGACCACTCCTTCTATAACCCGATTTTTTCGATTATAGATTTTCGATATTTATCGGGGTACCTCGCCACAAAACCTAGCTAAGAACACTTGCAGACGCTTATAGTACAAGTGTGTCAAAGAAAATCGGTTCAGCTGTTTCGGAGTCTATAGGTAACGGACACACACACACAGACAAAGTTTCATTTATAAATAAGTTTAGATATTTTAAAAAGACATCCTACAGAAGGTAGCTGTGGAGAGTGACAAAAAAGACTACAAATAATACAGGTAGGGGATATTAAAATTAAGAAGGTACAAAAATTTAAATACCTGGGAATGTTCAAACAGAAGACGGAAAGTGTGACACAGAGATCAGAAGGCGAATTGGCATGGCGAAGGAAGCATTCCAGAAGTTGAGCAAAGTATTAAGAAACAGGACAATTTCGTTAGAAACAAAGAAGAGAGTGCTAGATTGCTATCTGATGTCAGTTCTTCAATATGGCAGTGAATGTTGGATATCAAAGATGAGGAAAAAACTTGAAGCAGCGGAAAGGTGGTTCTGAAGAAGGATGCTGCGGATATCATGGACCGAGCATGTGAGCAATGATGAGGCTTTGGAAAGGATGGAGACGAAAAGGAAAATAATAGTGAGCACCAGGAAGAGACACCTGAAGTTCCTGGGACATGCAATGAGGAAGGAAGGCTTGAAGAACCTGATACTGACAGGCCGGATAGAAGGGAAAAGAAACAGAGGAAGGTGGCGGATAACATATTTGAAAGGGTTGATCAGGTGGATGACGGAACGGGGGTTGCATGGTGTAACAGGAGAAAGCGTTCGAAGAGCCACCAGGGATAGGGAGACGTGGAGAGCCATGATCACTTACGTCCTGAAAGGACAGGGCACATAGAAGAAGAATTTCAAAAGAATCCTCAAAATTTAATAAAAAACAAACGGCGTTCTAAAATTTATAATTTCTTGGGTGATTTAATATTTGCGATAAGTAAATAATCGAGCCTCATTTAATTATTTGGTGAATACTTGAAACGTGAAACCTAACTTAGACCATAAAGCTAAATTATATATAGTTTTCAAAGGAAAGCGTGAAAGATCCTAAGAAGACATTATTCGTTTTGCTTCAGCTAATTTGTACAAGAGCGTACTATACAGTTGAGTGGTAGAAAATGTTCATTTAAAAGTGGGCGATGATGCAAAAATGGTTGCGAAACCCTGGGTTAGAACGTTCGCTTTCCGACCATATACTACGCTTGGGCTGGTCCTTAGAGCTGGTAGTGGGAATGGAGCTGTAGGTGTTTTTTTTTTGCCGTGAGGGTTTCAGCATACTGAGGCTACGTTGCTTAGTTTTTACCTTTGGCCCTCCCAACGACACGTCATTCCCCACTTTTTTTTGCGGCATCTTTTGGGGGTGAATCTGAGATGGGCCTAACCGGAGTCGCTGGTAAGCCCATTACAGGCGCCGCAGAAATATCAGTATCAGCCAAAGAGGTATTTAGGTCGCCTGTGGACGAAAGTTTAAAAGCCCTCTTCTCTGGGCAGGAAAATGAGAGGTGACAATATCTCCACATTTTCTAAAAGTTGATTTTCTGCCGATCACAATGACCGGCATCTTCTGGCCGCAAAATTGCGAACAGCTGAGCACGGGGACGAAGGCCAAACGATCGAGCATGAAATCGAAGCTTCATTCCCCGCTCCGGTTGTAAGAGGTGGCACCTAGCATTTATCTATAGTGACTTAAGGAAGAAAGAACCCCGTATACTACCCTCCGGTCTTGTAACGACCTTCATATTCATTCTGTAAAATGAGGCTATTGCCAATCAGCACGCGACTGGCTACCTGTTATGTCATCAAGTATAAATGAATAACTCAACAACAGAATCAGAATATAAGTTGTATTCCGCGGAAAGACGGTTAGTATGTACAGAAGTGATTAGTAATATTTACAATAGAAAGATACAAGAGTCCAATCCGTCGTAAGACGTGTGTATACGTGATTACTTCCGGTACGCCACCGGAAGTGTGACTAACTCTTCACTGACTCGCACTGACTCTTCAGTAACTCATTAGAGACTCTCAAGTAACTCTCTACGACTCATTATTTAGTTGTCCCTCCCAGTAAGGGCAACATATGACACATGGTCAGTTTATATCTGGGCTTTCCGGGCTATATGGCCTGGCCAAAAAAATGTCTGTCTATTTTTGCCCAGTTGTGCTTCTACCCTTCGGCGGAACCACGACTGGGTTATTGCTCTCTGCTCGGAAGCAGAGAGCGCCCTCTACCCGAAGGCAGAGAGCTGACAGTGTCGTAGAGTCGTCAGTCTAGTGACTCTGTACGACTCTCTTGTAGAGAATCCACCATTGCTATATATAGCAATGGGAACAGTCCATTTGTAGTCAAATAGGAGCGGCGCACTAACATTACCTCGGCACAATTTTCGGCTGTGAGCAGCAATACGTCCTACATGAAAAAACAAAAAAACAAAAAAAAAAGGTCCTTTTAATGGCTCTTTGGCGTTTGAGGCCCAGGAACATCAAATTTTGCGCGTACGTTTGTCCACCACGAAGACCGACACCATTTTTTTTTCAAACCTCTGTAACTTTTGGGAGTTTTCCAAATGCCGCTATTTTATGAGATATTCGTAATTTTATGTTGTGGAGTAGTTTTCGCACTGAAGATTATAATCGTGTTAATGTCGGGTGCTAATCGACAACGCACCCAAAATGTTAGGAACTTGGTAATCTTCCACTGAGAGCCGACTCGTTAGTATTCGGTTATCTGCCGACTAATATCAACTGCCTAGTAGTTCTACTGAACTCCAATAGAACTCTCTAGAACTCCTATGAACTTCCCAAGAACTTCTCGAGTTAACTTCCTGTTAACGCTTAATATAGGAGGGAGAGTCCATTATCTGAGAAATAAATCTGTTTCACTATAACACTTTTGAACCTTTCCAAAAATTCCTCGAAGTTATTTATACAATTTGGGTTGGGGAACTTCCAACATGAGAGCAATTCACCGGTTCCTCGCTTTAATTGGGTATATTCTTGCTGATGTAATTGTCTTAATGTTGATATCCTTATTTATGTATTCTTTAGTTTAGGACTTTTAGGTTGACTCTACCCACGAGCCTGATTTCATTTTTATTTTATCGGTTGGATCTGTCTTAGAAGCAGACTCAAAAAAGTGGATTGGTAGGGGGATACTAACTGAAAAAAAAAGTTAAAATCCTTCCACAAAAAGAAGTAAGAAAAATCAAATAGACACACAAAAAAAAAAAAAATTAAAACAAAATAAAAATATGCTACAATAAAAGAAAAAAACTGAATTAAATCGAAAAGCAAAGGTAAATGAACTTAGTTAATAAGAGTACATTGGAAAGAAATAAAACAATGAAAGAAAAACGTAAACTTATTTGTTTGAACATTATTTTTAATCGATACTCGTATTTGAGTAGATAATCGGTTTTTAATCAAACAGTATATTTGTTTCTACCGGCCTGATTATTTACAATAATTTTTTTTTTTGCGAAAATGTGTGTCATTCGGCAGGATTCGAACCTGCGACCCTTATCAACATAGAGGAAGCCAGCAATTGATCTGGCGCGTCTTAGACCACTCGACCACGAATGTACCATGGTCTAAGCGAAGTCAAATCAAGCCTATATAACTCTATAAAAAAAGAAAAATGCGCAAAATATAATTCGTCGAAAGAAAAAACAAAATTCGGCGAAAAAAAAAAAAATTCGGCGAAAAAAAAAATTCGATGAAAGAAAATATATAATTCAGCAAAAAAAAAAAAAAAAAATCGGCTAAAGACAAAACAAAATTAAAATTCAGCAAACAAACAAAAATGAAAGTGCACCCAAAAGACGCGAAAAAAACAAAAAAACAAAAAACAAACAAACAAACAAAAACAAAAAACAAAAATATAAATAAAACAAAGAGTTTGAAATAAAAACAAACTTAAAGATAAAAAATTTAAAAAAATTAAAAGTCTGGTAAAACTAAGCTTTAACCCAGAGAAATAAAAGAAACGTCGGTTGAAACCGAACATTCAGTCAGTCAGTTAAGTGCCATACGTGATACACGCTTTGGACGATCATGTCTTGAAAGAGACATAACTGACTGGGCAGAGGATTATCCCGCAGTAGGTTGCCATTGCTTTCTGCGGTAGTCTGGTTGCCAGCCAAGGCTATAGAACCTAATTTGTCCTGTTATTTGACTCATAGCTAGAGAGGGAAGAGATGTATTATATTATTAAGTAGTAATTAGAAGGGGATCAGTTTATTACTTCATAACAATATAAAACTGATCCCCCACTTTATGCCCAGTAGAAGCCTTAATCATGTTTTCAACTATTGTATTCAGTAAGTCAGTTAAGTGACATACGTGATACACGCTTGGGCGATCATGTCTCATGATTGATTAGACAGAAGATTATCCCGCATTAGGTTACCATTACTTTCTGAGGTAGACTGGTTGCCAGCCAAGGCTATAGAACCAAATCTGTTCTGTTATTTAACCTATAACTGGAAGGAAGAAACGGATTAATGCCTTTCCCAAGGGTATTTGCGTGTAAGTGAATGCAGGGAATTCAACTGGGATTCGTACTCGGCTCCCAGATTTATCGTTCCGAGCCGATATCCACTGCACCACAACGCACATACGGAAACAGAAAAGGGGAAACTGAAAAGATTTAACGACTTACAAGGACTGTCGGCTGGGGATTTAGAATAGGCCTACTGCACCTCTGCAAAGGGGTACCCCACTAAAAAAAAAAAAAGAAAATATATATATATATATATATATATATATATATATATATATTTTTTTTATAAGCGTTTCACCCCGAGCAAGGCATGTCACTGCCACTACTGCGCAGGGGGCTACGTAGAGTGGAGAAAGGATGCTTAAATATAGGAAATGTCAGAGGGTGGGTGATAGGCGGGTAAGGATACTGAGAATGAGGGTTGGGTAGATGGGAGTGTTCTGAGAATAGTTGGGAGTTAGTGTGATAGGAGGTGTCTATTGACCCTACATTTAAACACCTGGAGATTGTAACTGTCGGGAAAGCAGACTTGTGGAAGGGAGTTCCACAGGCGGGAAGCGCGAGAAAAGAAGCTGTTGGAGTAGACTTTACGGTTACATCTTATTTGTTTAACTGTAAAAGGGTGGGACCTAGTTGCTAATCTAGTATCTCGTGTAAATTCCTGTTTAGGCGGCACCAGTGATCTAAGCTCATCGGAGCAGAAGCCATGAAAGTACTTGTAGAAGAGGCACAGGGAAGCCACATCACGCCGGTGAGAGAGCGGCTGCAGCCGGTCTGCCAAGTCAGTATCAACCACGTTACAGATCCTCCTTTGTATTTTGTCAAGAAGCACAAGGAGAGCAGCAGGGGCACCCGACCAGATATGGCAGCAGTATTCAATACACGGGCGGATGGTAGATTTGTATATGTGCAGAATAGATTCAGGTGGGAAAAACTTCCGGGCCCTGCACAGGGAGCCCACTTTCATAGCAACAGATTTGGCAATGGATTCAATATAGTCATTCCATTTGAGGTCCGCCGAGAGTGTAAGGCCAAGGAGGCGTAGTATTTTACTCTCTGGGAGGTTAGCCTGTCCCATGCCAATGGGAGGTAGATGCGATTGTCTATGGTGGTTAGTTGATAACAGCTTTGTTTTAGAGGCATTGAAATTTACCAACCATTTCCTACCCCAGGCTATATATATATATATATATATATATATATATATATAAACAGGCGTGGGTATGAAGATGAACTACACCCGAGTCGCGAGTTTGCATCCGGCAGCATCTCTTAATTGCTGTTCTACCCAGGTTCACCCTGACCCGTGGTGGTTGCGAATATTTAACCTCCAACCTAGGCTCAATAAACTACGAAAGCATAAAAATACATTTTTATAGTAAAAATACAAGCAATACATTTTAGCCAAAAATATTATGGTAAATTTTCGTTTTAGTCCCGAAGGCTTTGCCCCCTTCAAATTTATCCAAAATAGCATTATTTCTGTTCAAATATATATGCTGAACTCAAATCAACAACTAGTGATTGAAGAAACCTACCTTTTTTTATTTGAAAGTCCATAAACAAATCGAACTATATTTTGCACTTTTTCACTCCCGAAGTCATGTAATTAACTGCAGAATGACGTACTGCGTAATTCAATAAATTTCGGTCGATTTTCTTCCTTTACTGAAATTTCCGGCGATTTACTTCCTGTAATGAAAGTAATAAGCATAGAAATACAATAGCGTATTACTTTCATACAGGAAGTAAATCGCCGGAAGTTTCAGTAAAGGAAGAAAATCGACCGAAAATAGACCGACATTCAGCAGTTAATTACATGACTGCGTTAGAGTTACAGGAGGAAAATGTAGTTCGATTTTTTTCTGGACGTTTAGATAAAAAAAAAAAGGTAGGTTTCTTCAATAACTAATTGTTGAGTTGAGTTCAGCATATAATAATGCTATTTTAGATAAATTTGATGGTGAAAAAATCTTTCGGGACCTAAAACGAAAATTTACTAATATTATCAGCAAAAAATGTGACTCTACACAAAAATCCTCTTTAATGAAACCTATCTACAAACATATTTTTTCGAATGAATCCATATTCTATTCATACAAACCTATCCTAAAAATCTTGTCGACATTAAATAAACCATTGAGGAAGATATGCCGTAAAACAAAATAAACCAAGACGTCAGACAAATTGACAAAAAGCTTCCGTAATTTTTTCAAATAAAGGAAATAATAAACGTAAACTATAAATTAAATGTAAATGAATTAAAACAGTAATCAACTAAGAGTCTGTCAAACAAGAAAAAGGAAAAGAAAGATGGCGTCAAAGCCGACAGCAAAACTGAAATAAAAAGACTGAAAAGAAAATTTCAAAAATTAAATTCAAACAAAAAAAAAAAAATGAATAAACAAATAAAGAAAAATAAATCAAATAAACTTAACAGACAGTTTTGGGGCTAAAAATAAAGATCTTTGTACGCGTTGACCAAAAAAGTTTACATTTATTCGTAAACTTAAAACGACTCTACCGGTCTGAAAATAGAAGGTCAGATCACGTCAGTAACGAGACTTCAAAGGTACCATGGTGAAGATCTACTTCGAACAATTGTCATTTAAGTATTTATAGAAAATACACAGGGAAGCAACTTTACGGCGGCGAGAAAGTGAATGAAGCCATTTTTAATTTTTCTTTTTAAATTCAAGAATCGATACATTAATTTAGCCAATCAAAATCAACACATTTTGAAAAGGAATTTAGCCAATCAAAATCAACACATTTTGAAAAGGAATTTAGCCAATCAAAATCAACACATTTTAATAAATAAAATAAGATACGGTGACCACGTCAGATTAGCTGTTCTCCCACCAAAATGTATATATCTTAGTATAGCTTCAGTCTAATCTTAAATAATATTTTACTAAAAACATATGAAAATCTTTTAAGATTGTTTTTGTTAAATTTAATTTTCTGTCATTTATAAATACAGTACTCAGATCGCTAAATATCTGTTAAGTAATAGTTAACGAGCTATTCCAGTAGATCGGTAATAAATGATAATGGCTTTGGGTGTTACACACTGATGACTTTGAGTCAGTCTAAACAGTGCTTTATAATAGTGGATTCACCGTTGGGTGATGGTTAACGAGCAAGTCAAACAAATCAGTACCCTGACTAAGCGATACATAACAATGCTTGATTCACCATTTGGTAATGTTTAACGAGTTATTTTAGCAGATCGTTTTATTTATGGGTAGTTCGTTCGATTCCCACCGAGTGTCGCGTACTGATGTCCTTGAGCCAGACTAAGCTGTGCATAACAATGCTTAATTCACCACTGGGTAATGGTTAAAGAACTATTGTTGACGATCATTATTTCTGTGTAATGGGTTCGATCCGAACTGGCTGTCACACACTAATAGACTTGATCCAGAATAATCTATTCTCACCAATGGTTACCGCAGCATCAAGTAATGGTTAACGAGCTAGTCTAGCGGTTTATTATTTCTTTGTAGTAAGCTTGAGCCTCACTGAGTGTTGCGCTCTAATGACCTGAAACTAGACTAGTCTGTGCATAAGATTGGTTGTCATACCGTTGTGTAATGGTTAACGAGCTGTTCATAAAGATCATTATTTTTGTGTAGTGTGTTCGGTCTGTCGCACACTAATAGAATAATCTGTTCTTAGCAATGGTTACAGCACCATCGAGTAATGGCTAACGAGCTAGTCTAGCAGATTATTATTTTCGTTGTAGAGATTTTGAGCCTGACTGAGTGTCGTACGCCAATAACGTAAGCCAAACTAAGCACTGCTTAACACTGGTTGTCATACCGATGTGTAATAGTTAACGAGCTAGTTTAGCAGATCTTTTCTTTAATGTAATAACAGTCAGTCAGTAAAGTAACAGTTAAATGTCATACGAGATACACGCATAGGCGATCATGTCTCGAAAGAGACATGACTAACTGAGGAGAAGATTATTCCGCAGTAGGTTGACATTACTTTCTGCGGTAGACTTGTCAAATAAGACTACAGAACCCACTCTATCCTGTTATTTAACCCATAGCTGGAGGGAAGAAACGAATCAATACCTTAACCAAGGGTATTTTGCGCGTAATTGAATGCATCGAATTCAACTGGAATTCGAACTCGGCTCTCCGATTTCTCGTTCCGAGCCGATATCCACTGTACCACAATGCACATGTAAAATAATTGATGTGATATAAGAATGTGCATGATGGTGCAGTGGAACGAGAAATCGGAGAACCGAGTTCAAATTCCAGCTGAATTAGTTGCATTCACTTACGCGCAAATACCCTTGATTAATGTATTAAATCGTCTCGTCTCCCTCAAGCTATGGGTTAAATAGCAAGATCAATTGGGTTCTATAACCTTGGTTGGCAACCAGTCTACCACGGAAAGTAATGGCAACATACTATGGGGAAATCTTCTGCCCAATCAGTCATGTTTCTTTCAAGACATGATCGCCTAATCGCGTATCGCATTTACCTGATTGAATATATTTAATCTTCACCCTTAACGTTTTGCTGTGACTAAGCTTTGAATTATTATTTTTTTTTTTTTTTGTCAATTATCTTCATCAACTAACCGAACGTGGATACGAAACGCCAACGTCTTGGTGTCCAGTTCACTTTTCTAACCATAAAACCAAAACCGAGACAGAAAGTGTGAACGCCAAAATGATAAGAAGGACGAAAGGAATTATTAACCTTTAAAACTAACGCCCATTCGCTGAAAAAACTAAAGGCAAGGACTAACGATATGTTCTACATTGCTACAAATAGTACAACTTCTGTAGTTCTTGATTTTTGAGTCCAGATGAGTCAGCCTCTTGTTGGAACGCTTGTCATTTCGTGGTTAATATTCGTGTCAGGGCGAAGCCAAAATAGACGCGAGAGACATTCTTTGAATTAAGCAGGTCTTGTTTGTCTTTTAGCTGAAGTCGTCAGCATAGGTCTACCTTGACTTTGGAATCACGGGTTTTACAAGATCACCAATCATTTTATGAAAACGAGAAAAACTCGTGAACATTTCTCGACAAGGATGCATTCTAGAAGCTGAGTTGAATATTGGTGATTTTCTAAGCGCCGTTTGGATGTGTCACAAGGCCGAATGGGTGAGCTATCCTGTGAGGATCAAACTCACTTCTCAGTTGTAATAAGTTCTAGCGAGACAAGCTTTCTAACCATTACACAACGTTGAGGTCCCCACTAAGTATCATCTTGAGAGATAGGAAAATTTCCATAGAAACAAAGAGTGTGCTGGATTGCTATGTGATGTCTGTTTTTTAATATTCCAATGAAGGCTTGACAACCTCCTAAAAAATGAATGAGAGACTTGAAGCAACCGAAATGTGGTTCTACAGAAGGATGCTGAGGATGCCATAGACTGAAAATGTGAGCAACGATGAGGTTTCAGAGAGAACAGAAACAAAAAGGAAACTTATACTTAACATCAGAAAGAGACAGTTGAAATTCCTGGAACATTCGATGAGGGAGGAAGGCTTGGAGAATCTGATATTCACAGGTCAGATTGTGGGAAAGAGACAGGGTAAAGCAACGCGTAACATATTTGGCGGGATTGAGCAAGTGGGTGGCAGAGTGGAGTTTGGGTGGGGTAACAGGAGAAAGCGTGCTAAAAGCCACTAGATATAGGGAGATGTGGAAGGCCATGATCGCCTACGTCTTGAAGGGACACAGCACATAGACGAAGTATATTTTGATGGATTCTTAATTCACTTATCCCATTGTTAAATGTTTGAGCTGGACAACTTGCATAGAATATCGCAATAACAAAAATAAATATGAATGCTGGTTGTTATTTTAAGTAGTAAGGGGGTACAAATGAAAAGATTTGAAATTTACATATTTTCTATTTCTCTGAAACAGCCGTTAAGCACTTCTGTCTCCTCTTCTTTCTTTCTTTCTTTCTTTCATTCAAGTAATAAATTTTTCCTTTATACGCAATCATAACGGTATATCACATTATTTAAGAGGTATTGGCAAGGCGTAAGGGTCGTGCAAACTAATGAAGAGAAAAACAAGCGCAATTATAATAGTATTCAGTTAAGTGCCATACGTGAAACACGCTTGGGCGATCATGTCCCGAAAGTGACATGACTGACTGGGCAGAGGATTATCGCGCAGTAGGTTGCCATTGCTTTCTGCGGTAGACTGGTTGCCAGCCAAGGCTATAGAACCCAATCTGTCCTGTTATTTAACCCATAACTGGAAGGAAGAGATGGATTAATACCTTTCCCAAGGGTATTTGCGCGTAAGTGAATGCAATGAATTTAACTGGAATTCGAACTCGGCTCCCCGATTTCTCGTTCCGAGCCGATATCCACTGCACTACAACGCACATCCATAATAGTAGTAGCTGTCGTTAACTGCTGTACTTGACTGCCTTTTAACTGCTCTTTTTGACTGCTTTTTAACTGCTCTTTTTGACTGCTATCTAAAAGTCACGCAGGTAATTTATATATATAGCAAGAAGAGTTCATTCCTCGTAGAAAGGCACCAAACATTTGGTTAAAAAATGTCGACCTGGGTAATATATATATAAGAAAATGCACATTACAATAAGAGATATTAGATCCCTTATTGTAATATGCATTTTACATATATATATATATATATATATATATATATATATATATATATATATTACCCAGGTCGTCATTTTTTAAACAAATGTTTGTTGCCATTCTACGAGGAATGAACTCTTCTTGCTTTATATAAATTAACACTAGATATGATATGTTGAAATAAAATCATTTTCATTTCAACGTATCATATCTAGTGTTAATTATGAATTGTAAAATAAATGTCTTTAACATAATTCTGGGTTCTTTTCGTTTTTGTTTTTGTTTTTGTTTTTTTTATCCAAATCTGTGAATTTGTTTTGCTCATGCTAAGTCTCGAAAAACTATTTTATAAAATTCATTTTTATTTTAATATTGAATGTGTTAAACCATTTCCATATTTTAACATGACAAATCCCAAGTTTATGTTTAGAATTGGTGCAAAACATTGTTGATTTATTTAAGATAGAATGATCTATTATGACAGGTCTCTAATTTGTATTTAGATACATTGTATTTATTTTCAAATTTTGTAGCTGAATTGTTCACTTATATTGCATATGATCCATTATTGTACATAGGCTGGAATCATCTATTATGACAGGTCTCTAATTTGTATATAGATATATTGTCTTTATTTTCAATTTTTATAGTTAAATTGTTCACCTATTTGGCATATGATCCATTATTGTACATAGGCTGGAATGATCTATTATGACAGGTCTCTAATTTGTATTTAGATACATTGTATTTATTTTCAATTTTTCTAGTTGAATTGTTCACCTATATTGCATATGATCCATTATTGTACATAGGCTGGAATCATCTATTATGACAGGTCTCTAATTTGTATTTAGATACATTGAATTTATTTTCAATTTTTCTAGTTGAATTGTTCACCTATATTGCATAGGATCCATTATTATACATAGGCTGGAATCATCTATTATGACAGGTCTCTAATTTGTATTTAGATACATTGTATTTATTTTCAATTTTTCTAGTTGAATTGTTCACCTATATTACATATGATCAATTATTGTACATTGGATGGAATCATCTATTATGACAGGTCTCTAATTTGTATTTAGATACATTGTATTTATTTTCAATTTTTCTAGTTGAATTCTTCACCTATATTGCATATGATCCATTATTGTACATAGGCTGGAATCATCTATTATGACAGGTCTCTAATTTGTATTTAGATACATTGTATTTATTTTCAATTTTTCTAATTGAATTCTTCACCTATATTGCATATGATCCATTATTGTACATAGGCTGGAATCATCTATTATGACAGGTCTCTAATTTGTATTTAGATACATTGTATTTATTTTCAATTTTTCTAGTTGAATTGTTCACCTATATTACATATGATCAATTATTGTACATTGGATGGAATCATCTATTATGACAGGTCTCTAATTTGTATTTAGATACATTGTATTTATTTTCAATTTTTCTAGTTGAATTCTTCACCTATATTGCATATGATCCATTATTGTACATAGGCTGGAATCATCTATTATGACAGGTCTCTAATTTGTATTTAGATACATTGTATTTATTTTCAATTTTTCTAATTGAATTCTTCACCTATATTGCATATGATCCATTATTGTACATAGGCTGGAAGCATCTATTATGACAGGTCTCTAATTTGTATTTAGATACATTGTATTTATTTTCAATTTTTCTAATTGAATTCTTCACCTATATTGCATATGATCCATTATTGTACATAGGCTGGAATCATCTATTATGACAGGTCTCTAATTTGTATTTAGATACATTGTATTTATTTTCAATTTTTCTAGTTGAATTGTTCACCTATATTACATATGATCAATTATTGTACATGGGATGGAATCATCTATTATGACAGGTCTCTAATTTGTATTTAGATACATTGTATTTATTTTCAATTTTTCTAATTGAATTCTTCACCTATATTGCATATGATCCATTATTGTACATAGGCTGGAATCATCTATTATGACAGGTCTCTAATTTGTATTTAGATACATTGTATTTATTTTCAATTTTTCTAGTTGAATTGTTCACCTATATTGCATATGATCCATTATTGTACATAGGCTGGAATCATCTATTATGACAGGTCTCTAATTTGTATTTAGATATATTGTATTTATTTTTAATTTTTCTAGTTGAACTGTTCACCTTTCCAACTTATGATCTATTATAACACGTAATTAGGTTACAATCAAATAAAATTTATACGATGATTTGAAAATTAAAATGTGGGCACTTATCATAGATTCGAGGGGCTACCATAGGTTGAGGTAATACAAGATCCTTGCACAGGTTCTGGTTGATGTATTTTACAATCATTAGTTGATTGTAAAATATATCAACCAAAGAATTTTCTGCCAAAACGTAATAATAATATTTACATTATCATGTCTGCTACTACTAGTTGCAAATAAGTAATTAAATTAAGACCAAAAGAAACCAATCAAAAATCAATAAAAATTTCTCGAATTTTCTTAAAATCTCAGTATGTTATTAGCATGAATTATATCTGCCATTTTTTTTTTTATCAGTTACATGTTTCGTGTTTGTTTTTGCAGTCTTCAGATTTCAGACAAACGTCATTCATTTTGTCTGTGCAGTGTGTCGGTCGAGACATTTGCTTTTGCATGAGACTGTCATCAGAGAAATGTTCAGGAGATTTGAGGCTGAGAACGCTTGTTGGCGAAACCTCTCATATCTGGGGAGTCTGGAATGTCAGGGCGAGAATTTGAGGACGTGCGTATACCAGAAATAGAAACTTTCAATTCTGGGTATTCGAGACAAAAATGAAAATAGAAAAAAGTACAGATGTCAGTAGTATAAGATATAATTTCGTCTTAATATTCAAATAAAGTGTGTGGATCAGTTTTTTTTAATCGTTTCACCCTAAGCATGGCTGAACCAGTATTAATTTGTAAGGGGTTACATCGGGAGAAAAGACTGGGTACATGGGGTATTGAAGAAATTATAAAAAAAACTAGCAGTATAACCCGGCGTTGCTCGGGTGTAATGAAAGCTTTAATGGTCCTAAAGCGAAACCGTAGACTGGAAGAAAAATGAATGGATGTAAGTCAAATTTTGATTTCCTGGTATCGATATCAAATCTTCTGCACTGTTGTAAGAACTGCAACCTTGAAACTTCTGAATATCGTTTCTTATGTCTTTGTCTACGAGTGTATCAGATATGATTAAAATCGGACCACTCGTTCTATAACCCGATTTTTTCGATTATCGATTTTCCATATTTATCGGGGGTACTCGATACAAAACCTAGCTAAGAACACTCGCAGACGCTTATAGTACAACTGTGTAAATTTTCAAGAAAATCGGTTCAGCCGTTTCGGAGTCTATAGATAACGGGCACACACACACACACACACACACACACACACACACACACACAGAGAGACAAAGTTCAATTTATAAATAAGTTTAGATAAACGGGTTTCAAGAAGATAGAAGATGGTGATTTAAATTTCTATTAACATTTTGGATATTGTAGCTATCAGGGAAGTAAATAAACAGAAGGGAGTTTCACAGGCAGGAAGTGCGAGAAAATAAACTGTTGGAGTAGAAGTGGTGGTTACATTTAACGGTAAAATGTGAACCTCGGCGTGGTGTAAAGGTTAGCAAGGTTCTTTTGTTAGAACCTATTACAACTGAGTAGCTAGTTCTAAGCGCTTAGAAAATCAACTAAAAGGGTGGGTCCTAAACGCCAATTTTGTTTTCTTCTTCTTCTTCTTCTTCTTTGGCGATCATGGCTTTCCATGTCTCTCTATCCCTGGTGGCTCTTAGTACGCTTTCTCCTGTTACACCACACAACCCTCGTTCTGTCATCCATCTGATCAAGCCCTTCAAATATGTCATCCACTGCTTTCCTCTGTCTCTTTTTCCCCTCTATCAAGCCTGTTAGTATCAGGCTTTCTAAGCCCTCCTTCCTCATTGCATGTCCCAGGAACTTTAGCTGTCTCTTTCCTTTTTGTTTCCATCCTTTCCAAAACCTCATCATTGCTCACATGCTCAATCCATAATATCTTGTCAGTTGAGTGCCATACGTGATACACGCTTCGGGCGATCATGTCTTGAAAGAGACATGACTGACTAGGCAGGAAGATTATCCCACAGTAGGTTGCCTTTGCTTTCTGCGGTAGACTGGTTGCCGACCAAGGCTATAGAACCCAATCTGTCCTGTTATTTGACTCTTATCTAGAAAGGGAAGAGCTGTATTATATTATTATGTAGTAATTAGTGGGGGATCAGTTTATTACTTCATAACAATATAAGACTGATCCCCCACTTTATACCCAGTAGAAGTTTTAATCATATTTCTATTACATTCAGTCAGTCAGTTAAGTGCCATACGTGATACACGCTTGGGCGATCATGTCTTGAAAGAGACATGACTGACTAGGCAGGAAGATTATCCTGCAGTAGGTTGCCATTGCTTTCTGTGGTAGACTGGTATGCTGACTAAGGCTATAGAATCCAATCTGTCCTGTTATTTAACCCATAACTGGAGGGAATAAACGGATTAATGAATAGCAGGAGCACCCAACCTAAAATGGGAACAGTATTCAATGTACGGATGAATGGTACATTTATAAATGTGCAAAATAGATTCTGACAAGAAAATAATTTTTTGCCTCGAGACTACGACCCACACTTGCTAACAGATGATGCAGCTATAGATACGATATACGCCTTCCACTTCGGCTCGGCTGAAAAAGAGAGGCCATATCTGGTATAAGAGATAAGGAAAGTGAATATATAGTATAGAATAGGCTGTGCTGGATGTGTCTATGGCTATATCGTGTAGTCCGTTCACCGAAGCTAAGTAACATCGAGCCAGGTCAGTACTTAGATGGGTGACCGTTTGGGAATACCAGGTGCTGTAAAAGTAAGGACCAAGAATGGTCCACCGCTCCTCCAGTTCTAACAACCCTGCCCCATAAAAAAATCGTGTAGTCCGTTCATCGAAGTTAAGCAACATCGAGTCTGGTCAGTACTTAGATGGGTGACTGTTTGGGAATACCAGGTGCTGTAAAAGTAAGGACCAAGAATGGTCCACCGCTCCTCCAGTTCTAACAACCCTGCCCCATAAAAAAATCGTGTAGTCCGTTCATCGAAGTTAAGCAACATCGAGTCTGGTCAGTACTTAGATGGGTGACTGTTTGGGAATACCAGGTGCTGTAAACGTAAGGACCAAGAATGGTCCACCGCTCCTCCAATCCTAACAACCCTGCCCCATAAAAAAATCGTGTAGTCCGTTCATCGAAGTTAAGCAACATCGAGTCTGGTCAGTACTTAGATGGGTGACTGTTTGGGAATACCAGGTGCTGTAAAAGTAAGGACCAAGAATGGTCCACCGCTCCTCCAGTTCTAACAACCCTGCCCCATAAAAAAATCGTGTAGTCCGTTCATCGAAGTTAAGCAACATCGAGTCTGGTCAGTACTTAGATGGGTGACTGTTTGGGAATACCAGGTGCTGTAAACGTAAGGACCAAGAATGGTCCACCGCTCCTCCAATCCTAACAACCCTGCCCCATAAAAAAATCGTGTAGTCCGTTCACCGAAGTTAAGCAACATCGAGTCTGGTCAGTACTTAGATGGGTGACTGTTTGGGAATACCAGGTGCTGTAAACGTAAGGACCAAGAATGGTCCACCGCTCCTCCAGTCCTAACAACCCTGCCCCATAAAAAAATCGTGTAGTCCGTTCACCGAAGTTAAGCAACATCGAGTCTGGTTAGTACTTAGATGGGTGACCATTTGGGAATACCAGGTGCTGTAAACGTAAGGACCAAGAATGGTCAACCGCTCCTCCAGTCCTAACAACCCTGCCCCATAAAAAAATCGTGTAGTCCGTTCACCGAAGTTAAGCAACATCGAGTCTGGTTAGTACTTAGATGGGTGACCATTTGGGAATACCAGGTGCTGTAAACGTAAGGACCAAGAATGGTCCACCGCTCCTCCAGTCCTAACAACCCTGCCCCATCAAAAAATCGTGTAGTCCGTTCACCGAAGCTAAGCAACATTGAGCTTGGTCAGTAAAAAGTTTGTTACGGAAATAGTAACAAAAAGTTACTGCCCTGCACATTGGGTGCAAAAGGATGATAATGATGTGCTGGGTGTATCTTTGTATAACACTGTAAATTGTTAAAAAACCGGAATTGTAAATGGAAAACTCGAGTCAGGTTCTTAAATAGCCTAAATATCAGGCTTTCTTATGAATGCCATGCATGGCGCCGAACGTGTTTTGAAATATCTAATGCTTTCTAAGAACGGCACTTAAGAATGGTTTTGAGCGTGTGAAGCCATTCTTCGAACATTGGGGACTGGCACTAAAAAATCACACAGAACTGTATCAAATAACAGAAATTGCACCACCCAAGAAGTAGTAGGCCTCCGTCGGTCAGGGTTGACCATGGGCAGCATCCTAGTTGTCTGCTTGGCTAGAGCATCGGCGTCTGTGATTGTAGAAGCCAATGTGTGAATGACAGTCTTTGTTGCAGAGGCTGCATTTATGCTTGTTTCTGGTCTGTCGGAGCTGCCGTTTTGCTTCCTGCGGACCCGTCTATCCATGGCGACTTGTGTTGGTTGCTCCTCCCTTGATTTAAGTTGTTAGACCAGGATTCTTCTCCATTTGTGACTGTAGAAGCCGATGCGGGAGTGACAGTCTTTGTTGCAGAGGCTGCATTTATGTTTTGTTTCTGGTCTGTCGGAGCAGCCGTTTTGCTTCCTGCGGACCCGTCTATCCATGGCGACTTGTGTTGGTTGCTCCTCCCTTGATTTAAGTTGTTAGACCAGGATTCTTCTCCATTTGTGACTGTAGAAGCCGATGCGGGAGTGACAGTCTTTGTTGCAGAGGCTGCATTTATGTTTTGTTTCTGGTCTGTCGGAGCTGCCGTTTTGCTTCCTGCGGACCCGCCTCTCCATGGCGACTTGTGTTGGTTGCTCCTCCCTTGATTTAAGTTGTTAGACCAGGATTCTTCTCCATTTGTGACTGTAGAAGCCGATGCGGGAGTGACAGTCTTTGTTGCAGAGGCTGCATTTATGTTTTGTTTCTGGTCTGTCGGAGCTGCCGTTTTGCTTCCTGCGGACCCGCCTCTCCATGGCGACTTGTGTTGGTTGCTCCTCCCTTGATTTAAGTTGTTAGACCAGGATTCATCTCCATTTAGTAGCAGCAAAAATGGATATCACATGTAACGCAAAGCGAAAATTTTGTTTGTTTGTTTGTTTGTTTAACCGGATATCAACTCTTTATGGGCCATTTGATGTGTGTTAAGGGGCAGTGAATATCGTCTCCAAACAAATAAATTTGTGATCCGAGTTCGATTCCAGTTGAATTTGTTGCATTCACTTACGTGCAAATAACATTTCTTTTTTAATCATATCACCCCGAGCAAGGCAGTAATGCCACTGATGCGCAGGGGGCTACGTAAGAGTGAAAAGATTGGAAAAGAGAAAGCCGAAAACCACATCCTAAACAGGAAACAAGGGATGATCCTCTTCACCTGTTCAATAGACGTGGGTAGAGTGTGAACCGGGCGATAGTTTAGTTTATCTACTCCAATAAATTGGGAAAAGGTATTAATCTATCTCCGTTCCCTCCATTATGTGTCAAGTAGCAAGACAGATTATGTTCTATAGCCTTGGTTGGCAACCAGTCTACCGTAGAAATTAATGGCAACCTACCGCGGGAAAATCTTCAGCTTAATCAGACATGTCTCTTTCAAGACATGATCACCCAAGCATGTATCCCGTATGGCATTTAACTGACTGACTAAATATAATAGTTGGAAACATAAAGCTTTTGCTGGTCATAAAGTTGGAGATCTGTTTTCTATTGTTATAAAGTAACAAACTGATCCCCCCACATATTATATCATTATTAATATAATGATATAATGTAATGTAATTCGTCGCTTCTCCCTTCAGCTATAGGTTAAATAGCAGAACAGACTGATTTTTTTAGCCTTGTTTGGCAAGCAGTCTATCTCAGAAAGTAATGGCAACCTACTGCGGGAAAATATTCTGCCTAGTCAGTCATGTCTCGAAAGAGACATGATCGCCCATGCGTGTATCACGTATGGCACTTAACTGACTGACTGAATATTATAGCTGAAAACATGATTAAGGCTTCTACTGAGCATAAAATAGGAATTCAGTCTTATATTGTTATGAAGTAATAAACTGATCCCCCACTAATTACTACTTAATAATATAATTCATATCTTCGCCCTCTAGCTATGAGTCAAATAACAGGACATATTGGGTTCTATAGCCTTTGCTGGCAACCAGTCTACCGCAAAATGTAATGGCAACCTACTGCGGGAAAATATTCTGCCCAGTCAGTCATGTCTCTTTCGAGACATGATCGCCCAAGCGTGTATCACGTATGGCACTTAACTGACTAACTGACGCTCTATTGTTAGGATGTGCGTGGGTGGTGCAATGGATAATGACTCGGAATAAGAAATCAAAGAACCGAGTTCGAATTCTAGTTGAATTCGATTCACTTAGGTGCAAATACCCTTGGGAAAGGTGCTAATCCATCTCTTCTCCCTCTAGCTATGGGTTGAATTGCAGGGCGGATTGGGTTATGTCGCTTTACAACTGACAACCAGTCTACGGCAGAAAGATATTGCAACCTTGTGCGGAACGAGGAGACTTATCTCCCCTAAAGCGAATTTGCTTAGCGTGTCAGGTTTTATTGAAAGATCGTGACCACCATTAAAACTGAAATAGATTATTCCGTGGTCTCGCGTGCAGATGTTTTGTTTTAACTGGAAACAACTATTGCTTTTTAGTCTTTCGTGCCAACATCCAAAGAGTCTGAGCTTCAGGACCATGGATTAGTTTTAAAGCTTTCATTACACCCCAGCAACGCCGGGCTATACTGCGAGTAAGGCATATTGTTAAGACTGTGGAGTAACTATGCAGAGACGTCATCAAAAAATTTGTCCATCGAGTGTACGTGTGCTGCCGAAGCATTGGCGGATATTTGAGGGATATTATTTGTCACATATAATTGCCATGATTCAAATAATATGATTCAATAGTGAAATCAATAAAATTTCGCCATTAACACTGTTTTATTTACTACTAACTTGTATCCGTCTTAATAGAACACCCTATATATGATACAGCGAAACAGACCAGTCTGCGGCTGGATTATATATATATATATATATATATATATATATATATATATATATATATCAGATTAAATGAATAGTAAATATTATGTCTGCTTATTTCTAATAAAATCTGTTCGTACTAATGGATAATCATTCGTGTATTATAATTCAAAGATATATTGCGTGTTGGAAAAGTAAATTTTTAAATTTTATTTTTGGGGTCGAAAAATTTCGGTCCCGTCTTTACACCATTTATATAGGGTGTCCAATAACTTGCACTGATTTTAAATGTGAATTAAGTTTAAGCATCTAATGGGTTTTTTTTTTCAATTTCTTTCGGATCTAACAACTTCAGTTTTTGTCAATTTTAACCATGGAAGGATAAAGATCGAACAGCGTGTTAAATTTAACGAAGTCTATTATCAAAATGGACGTTCAAACAGAAAAGCATTTATCTTTATTGAATGTGTTGGGACGCCCGCACCTATTCGGCTACAATGGACTATTCCATTACTATGTAAAGTAATGGTGGCATCTACGTAAGAGGGTGCCGAGCAGCCGATCGACAAGTCAGTCGTAGACTTCCAGTGACGACCCGGAAGTACCCATTGCTCATACTACGTCTTACGACGGTTGAGACGATTAACCTTTATTCTTGTATTGGATACTAATAACCTTTGTAAATACTATTTTCACGGAATACAACAATTAACCTATTCCTGTTGTTGAGTTATTTATTCTTACTCACGACATAACAGAATGGAAAGTTCTCGGGTCACATCATCTCTCGAAAAAGTGATGTCAACTGGTCACCACGATCGGACGACTTGACGCCTTCAGATTTCTTCCTTTGGGTTCATCTCAAAAGTAAAGTCTATGTCAACAAGTCAACAAGAATTCAATAGTTGGAGGATGAGATGATAAGGCATATTGGTGAGATCGACGAGCAACTATGCAGAGACGTCATCAAAAATTTTGACCATCGAGTGGAGGTGTGCCGTCGAAGACACGAATGACATTTGGGTGATATTATTTTTCACATATAATCACCATGACTCAAATATCATGATCCAATATTGAAATCAATAAAGTTCAAACATTAACACTGTTTTATTTACTACTAACTTCGAGTAGAAATTTATCCCCGGTTTCCTGCTTAGAATTGGGTTTCTGGTTCCATCTAACGTCTTATCGTCCGGTTCACACTCCTCCCTGGTCTTTTGTGCAGGAGTAGAAATTTATCCCCGGTTTCCTACTTAGAATAGGGTTTCTGGTTCCATCTCAACTCTACTTCAACTCTATACTTCTAAGGTCTCCGCCTAAAATCCCGATCTTTTATTTAGTATTGAATTACTTTTTCTTTTCTGAATAAGAGTAAATAGGTTCATTTATCGTCCGGTTCACTTATCGTCCGGTTCACACTCCTCCCTGGTCTTTTGAGCAGGAGTAGAAATTTATCCCTTGTTTCCTGCTTAGAATTGGGTTTTCTATTCCTTCTAAAGCCTACTTCTATTCTATGCTTCTTAGATCTCTGCCTAAAACCACGATCTTTTATTTAGCATTGAATTGCTTTTTCTTTTCTCAATAAGAGTAGATAGGTTCACTTATCGTCCGGTTCACACTCCTCCCTGGTCTTTTGAGCAGGAGTATAAATTTATTCCTTGTTTCCTGCTTAGAATTGGGTTTTCTATTCCTTCTAAAGCCTACTTCTATTCTATGCTTCTTAGATCTCTGCCTAAAACCACGATCTTTTATTTAGCATTGAATTGCTTTTTCTTTTCTCAATAAGAGTAGATAGGTTCACTTATCGTCCGGTTCACACTCCTCCCTGGTCTTTTGTGCAGGAGTAGAAATTTATCCTTGTTTCTTGCTTAGAATTGGGTTCCCGGTTCCTTCTAAAGTTTACCTCGATTCTATAATTCTAACATCTCTGCCTAAACTCTGAAATTTATGTTACGATAAATAAAGAAGGTGAATTTTTCGGTATGAGGACTTCTACGATGGTCATTAAATAAATAAGGTGAATTTTTCGTATAAGGACTTCTACGAGGGTCATTCAATAAATAAGGTGAATTTTTCGGTATAAGGACTTCTACGAGGGTCATTCAATAAATAAGGTGAATTTGTCGGTATAAGGACTTCTACGAGGATCATTCAATAAATAAGGTGAATTTTTCGGTATAAGGACTTCTACGAGGATCATTCAATAAATAAGGTGAATTTTTCGATATAAGGACTTCTACGAGGGTCATTCAATAAATAAGGTGAATTTGTCGGTATAAGGACTTCTACGAGGGTCATTCAATAAATAAGCTGAATTTTTCGGTATAAGGACTTCTACGAGGGTCATTCAATAAATAAGGTGAATTTTTCGGTATAAGGACTTCTACGAGGGTCATTCAATAAATAAGGTGAATTTTTCGGTAAAAGGACTTCTACGAGGATCATTCAATAAATAAGGTTAATTTTTCGGTATAAGGACTTCTACGAGGATCATTAAATAAATAAGATGAATTTTTCGATATAAGGACTTCTACGAGGGTCATTCAATAAATAAGGTGAATTTTTCGGTATAAGATTTCAAGTGGAATGACTATATCGAATCCATTGCTAAATCCGCTGCTATGAAAGTCGGTTCTCTGTGCAAGACCAGGAAGCTTTTCTCGTCTGAGTTCATCCTGCACATATATAAATCTCCCATCCGCCTGTGTATTGAATACATCTGGTCGGGTGCCCCTGCTATTCTCATTGGGGTTCTTGACAAAATCCAACGGAGAATCTGTAATGTGATCGATACCGACTTGACAGACCGGCTGCAGCCACTCTCTCACCGGCGTGATGTGGCTTCCCTGTGCCTCTTCTATAAATACTTTCACGACTTCTGCTCCGATGGACTTTGATCAATGGTGCCCCGTAGGTATGAATTTGCGCGAGATACTAGATTAGCAAAACTAGGTCCCACCTTTTTGCAATGAAACATAAAATGTAACCTCAATTTCTACTCTAACAGCTTCTTTTCTCGCACTTTCCGCCTGTGGAATTCCTTTCCATATACTTGCTTCACTGACAGCTACAATCTCCAGGAATTTAAATGTAAAGTCAATAGACAGCTCTTATCACACTAACTCGTATCCATTCTCTGAAACTCTTCACCCATCTACCCAACCTCCATCCTTGGTATCCTCATCCGTCTATCACCCTTCTTCCTGCATTTTCCATAACTAACCACTCTTTCTCATCACTTTCCCCTATGTACCCCACTGCGCAACAGTGGCAGTGGAATGCTTTGCTTGGGGTGAAATGATTAAAAAATAAAAAGATATCCTAAGCAAGATCTCAATGAAGTTTTGTCCAAAGTGCTTAATCCTTCCAGAAAAAGACACACAAGACTATTGCAATTGCAAATATGAAACCTATAAGCTAAAGAACAATTCCGACTTATACTCAAAGACTGTTTTTTACCAATAATTACCTATCGACTCATGTATAAATGCAAATAATTTTTATCTATAGACACATGTATAACCTCAACCAATGTATACATATATCAGTCAGTTAAGTGCTATACATGATACACGCTTTGGGAGATCATGTCTCGAAAGAGACATGACTGACTGTGCAAAAGATTATCCTTTACTAGGTTGCCATTAATTTTTACGGTAGACTGGTTGCCAGCCAAGGCTATAGAAGCCAATTATTTAACTAATAACTGGAGGGAAGAGACTTATTAATAGCTTTCCCAAGGGTATTTGCGCGTAAGTGAATGCAAGGAATTCAACTGGAATTATATTAATTGGGTTATATTTATTATAGATATATTGGATAGTATTAGATAGTTACGGGAGAGGGGTTTGCTTATTATATTACAACAATATAAAACTGACCCCCCACTTTATACACACTAGATGCCTTATTTATGTTTTCAACTATTATATTTAGTCAGTTAAGTGCCATACGAGATACACGCTTGGACGATCATGTCTCGAAAGACACATGACTGACTGGGTAGAAGATTATCCCGCAGTAGGCTGCCATTGCTTTCTGCGGTAGACTGGTTGCCAGCCAAGGCTATACAGCCCAATCTGTCCTGTTATTTGACTCATAACTAGAGGCGGAAAAGATGTGTTATATTATTAAGTAGTAATTACTGGGGGATCGGTTTCCTATTGTTATTAAGTAATAAACTGATCCCCCACTTTATGACCAGTAGAAGCCTTAATCATTATTCCAACTATTATATTCAGTCAGTCAGTTAAGTGCCATACGTGATACAGGCTTTGGACGATCATGTCTCGAAAGAGACATGACTGACTGGGCAAAAGATTATCCTACAGTAGGTTATCATTGCTTTTTACGGTAGACTGATTATTACCAGCCAAGGCTATAGAACCTAACCTGTTCTATTATTTGATTCAAAGCTACAAGGGTAAGAGGTGTATTATATTATGAAGTAGTAATTAGTGGGCGATCAGTTTATTACATCATAACAATAAAAAACTGATTCCCCATTTTATGTCCAGTAGAAGCTTTAATCATATTTTCAACTATTATATTCAGTCAGTCAGTTAAGTGCCATAAGTGATACACGCTTTGGGAGATCATGTCTCGAAAAAGACATGACTGACTGGGCAAAAAATTATCCTGCAGGAGGTTGCCATTACTTTTTGCGGTAGACTGGTTGCCAGCCAAGGCTATAGAACCCAATCTGCCCTGTTATTTAACTGATAACTAGAGAAAAGGGACGGATTAATAGCTTTCACAATGGTATTTGCGTGTAAGTGAATGCAAGAAATTCAACTGGAATTCGAACTCGGCTCTCCAATTTCTTGTTCTACGCTGATATCAACTGCACCATAACGCATATCGTATATCTATATATATTACTTATAAAATCGACCATTGTATACCTACAGACTCATGTATAAATTCAACCAATATTTATTTATAGACATACTAGCAGTATAGCCCGGCGTTGCTCCGGTGCAATGAAAGCTTTAAAATTAATCCATGGTCCTGGATCTCAGACTCAGCCTAAAGAATATTTGAAATAATAAAATAATTGCGACAATTTACCAATCGTAGCTAGTATGTATATATAGCGAAACAGGCTTGTATGTGGATGACTAATATATATATATATATATATATATATTAGCAGTATAGCCCGGCGTTGCTCGGGTGTAATGAAAGCTTTAAAACTAATCCATGGTCCTGGAGCTCAGACTCTTTGGACGTTGGCACGAAAGACTAAAAAGCAATACTTGTTTCCAGTTTAAAGCGAAACCATAGACTGAAAGAAAAATGAATGGATGTAAGTCAAATTTTGATTTCCTGGTATCGATATCAAATAAGTTTTTTTCGTCGTAAACAGAATTTTGAAGGCTAAATAAGTTCTCTGAGTAAATGGTATCATGGCTGAGACTAAGAACTACAATTATACCTACTTAGAGCCAAACCCGAAGCAAAAACTAAAATAAAAGGGCTGAAAAAAAAAATACAGACATACAGGTAGATAAACAGACACCACACACATCTTGCATTTCATATATATATATTATCGATTTTCTGCACTATTATAAGAACTGCAACCTTGAAACTTCTGAATATCATTTCTTATGTCTTTGTCTATGAGTGTATCAAATTTGATTAAAATCGGACCACTCCTTCTATAATCCGATTTTTTCGATTATCGATTTTCGATATTTATCAGTGGGACCTCGACACAAAACCTAGCTAAGAACAATCACGGACGCTCATAGTACAACTGTGTAAATTTTCAAGAAAATCGGTTCAGCTGTTTCGGACTCTATAGGTAACAGACACACACACACACACACACACACACACACACACTGACAAAGTTCAATTTATAAATAAGTTTAGATTTAGATAGATGTATACATTCGACAAATGTATACCTATCGACTCAGATATAAACTCGACCAATGTTCACCTGTTGTTTCATGGATAAGCTCGACCAGTTTTTACCTATCGACTCATGTATAAACTCGACCAATAATTTACCTATCGAATCACGTAAAAACTTGAAAATATTTACCTGTCGCTTTATGTATAAACTCGACCAGTATTTGCCTCTAATCTCATGAATATGTTCGATCAGTCTTTACCTATCGACTCATGTATAAACTCGACTGATGTTCACCTTTTGTCTCATGTATAAACTCGACCAGTGTTTCTATTTGAATATCTTGGATGAGGAGTTATCTGTGAGAAATATTCACACATAACTCAGTGCTTAGGCAGTGAAAGGAAACAGTCAGACAAACAAGACATACCTGATAAAGTAAAACAATTTATTGTCTTGCAAAAACTGATTTTGCGGCTACTTCGTAGCCTGGTATAGTCCTTCTCGCTGCGTAGCTTGTCAGTTCCTTCGTCTGAGAAGGGTATGGGAAAACACGAGGAACGGCGGTCCGCGACGTACAGGAAATTCTGGGGTCAGCTTCTTCTGCAGTTCCATTCGGTCGAAAGTCGATAGTTCTTGGAGAATTTTTCTCTCAGATGAATAGGCATTGCCCAAAGGGTTTCCTTATAAGAAAGGAAGGATGTCGAGATATTTTCTCTGATAAGGTTGAGGCTGTTAGCCCAATGGGTCTCCAATACTATGGAGAGATGGTCTCGATATAGCGAGACATGAGGGTGCCAATTGTTGGCCCCGCTGGTTGAATCTCGGCACGTAGATCTCCGAAGCTGTCCGTGCCAACCGAGCAAGCAAGTCCGTCCAAAAGGAAGGAAAAAAAGGAAAAGCTGAAAAAAAAGGCGCGAGCCTCTTCCTGGCGTAAAGGCCCGCCTCAAGTCCAAGACGAGGTTCGGGTCTTCGGCCAATCAGGAGACCTGTTATATCTGTAAATTTCCAACATATCATTATTTACATTCGAACGCGTATTTTCTTTTATATTGTTATGACAATGTTAAACTTAAACTTAGTGGAAAACAAGGAGTACAATGATCTAGCTGTGCTAAAAGAGACCAAAACGAGCTATCCCAAAACATGTCCAGCGAAAACAAGAACAAACAACCGCCATAGTTTGAATAAAGTTTCACTTCAAAATTCCTTGAACTTATCCGGACCGGCTGTTGCAAAAAAAAAAAAAAAATAATGAGGAAATTATTCCAAATGTAATTATATATGTATAAACTGGACGACTGTTTACCTATAGTCTCACGTATAAAGCTTGTCGAATGTTTACCTACAGCCTCAAGTATAAAGCTGGACGAATATTTATCTACAGGGTCAAGTTTTAACTCGACGATTAGAGCTACATAAGATAGAAAAACGTAGAAAATCATGATCATCAACGTTCACGAAGAGGATTTAAGCAGCCTAGATTTGTCTGGTAGAAGGCTAAAAGTGTGAGTACAGAGATAGGTTTGTGTAGGTTAATTCTATGGAGACGCCCTGACTGCATTAGAAGAATGTCAAACTATTTATAGACAACCATGTATAGAATGAATAAGGCCAAGTGTCGATTTCACTGCCTACTTACCGCGTTTGGATAAAACCATTATTCGAAAAATGAAATATCACACTGGGTGCATTTTTTTCAGTTCTTTTTTTCCTGTCTGTCTGACTCTTTTCTTCTTCTTCTTCTTCTTCTTCTTCTTCTTCTTCTTCTTCTTCTTCTTCTGCAATAATTATCTTTTTCTCTTTCTTTTCTTTTCTATAATCATTCTATTCTTCTTTATTCGTAATCATTTCTTTATTTTTCCTTCTTCTTTCGGAATCATTCTTTTTTTCTTCTTCATTCGGAATCATTCCTTTTTCTTCTTCATTCGGAATCATTCCTTTTTCTTCTTCATTCGGAATCATTCCTTTTTCTTCTTCATTCGGAATTATTCCTTTTTCTTCTTCATTCGGAATCATTCCTTTTTCCTTCTTCATTCGGAATCATTCCTTTTTTCTTCTTCATTCGGAATCATTCCTTTTTCTTCTTCATTCGGAATCATTCCTTTTTTCTTCTTCATTCGGAATCATTCCTTTTTCTTCTTCATTCGGAATCATTCCTTTTTCCTTCTTCATTCGGAATCATTCCTTTTTTCTTCTTCATTCGGAATTATTTCTTTCTTTTTATTTTCTGTTTCTTTATCTTCTTCATTTGTAATAATTCCTTTCAGTTTTTCTTCTTTTTATTCATCATCATCATCATCATTCGTAATCATTCCTTTCTTTTTCATTTTCTTCTTTCTCTTCTTCTTCGGCAATCAGTATCTTTTTCTTTTTCTTTTCTCTTCAATAATGATTCCTTTCTTCTTTATTCGTATTCATTTCTTTAATTTTCTTCTTAATTCGGAATTATTCCTTTCTTTTTCTTCTTCTTCATTCGTAATCATTTCTTTCTTTTTCTTTTTTTCATTCGTAATTATTCTTTTCTTTTTATTTTCTTCTTCTTTTTCTTCTTCATTTGTAACAATTCCTTTCACTTTCTTCTTTCTTCATCATCATCATCATCATCATCATCATCTTCTTCTTCTTCTTCATTCGAAATCATTCCTTTCTGTTTCATTTTCTTCTTCTTTATCTTCTTCTTCATTTGTAATCATTCTTTTCAGTTTCTTTTTCTTCTTCGTCAATCATTATTTTTTCTTTTCACTTCTATAATCATTCCTTTCTCCTTTAGTCGTAATCATTTCTTTATTTTTGTTTTTTTTCATTCGCAATCATCCCTTTCTTTTTCTTCCTTTTCATTCGTAATAATTCCTTTCTTCTTATTTTCTTCTTCTTTATCTCCTTCATTTGTAATCATTCCTTTCAGTTTTTCTTTTTTTCTTCATCTTCATCATCATCATCATCATCATCATCATATTCTTCTTTATTCGTAATCATTTCTTTCTCATTTTCTTCTTCTTTATCTTCTTCTTCATTTGTAATCATTCCTTTCAGTTTGGCTTACGGTTATATCATGTTGAATACACCGCTTCTCGCTCGATCACCGAAGTTAAGCAACGTTGAGCCTGGTCAGTACTTAGATGGGTGACCGCTTGGGAATACCAGGTGCTGTAAGCGTTTAGTGACGGATGTGCGTTGTGGTTCAGAGGATATCGGCTCAGAAAGAGAAATCGGTGAGCCGAGTTCAAATTCCAGTTGAATACCCTGCATTCACTTAAGCAATGGTACCCTTGGGAAAGGTATTAATCCGTCCCTTCTCTCCAGTTATGGGTTAAATAACAGGGTAGGACTTGGGGGGACCCTGCCCTTAAAAAAACAAATCCCAATGAATCTTGATACTTGAAAAGAAAAAAGTATTACTAGACACAAAAACTTATATAAAAACAACAATAAATTGTTGAAAGAAAAAGGTATTACCAGCAATAAATAAATAAAATTTAGTTGGCAATAAATCACCTGCCGAGGTTGATATGCCATAAAAGAGAAACAACCAACTTTTCAGTTACTTTTTTTTTCCTTCTTCTTTTTCTGGAACCATCTTTTTCGCTTTCTTTTTTGTTTTATAATAATTTCTTTCTTCTTTTTCATTCTTAATTATTTCTTTATTTTTCTTCTTCTTTATTCGTAATCATTCCTTTCTTTTTCATTTTCTTCTTCTTTATTCGTAATCATTCCTTTCTTTTTCATTTTCTTCTTCTTTATTCGTAATCATTCCTTTCTTTTTCATTTTCTTCTTCTTTATTCGTAATCATTCCTTTCTTTTTCATTTTCTTCTTCTTTATTCGTAATCATTCCTTTCTTTTTCATTTTCTTTTTCTTTATTCGTAATCATTCCTTTCTTTTTCATTTTCTTCTTCTTTATTCGTAATCATTCCTTTCTTTTTCATTTTCTTCTTCTTTATTCGTAATCATTCCTTTCTTTTTCATTTTCTTCTTCTTTATTCGTAATCATTCCTTTCTTTTTCATTTTCTTCTTCTTTATTCGTAATCATTCCTTTCTTTTTCATTTTCTTTTTCTTTATTCGTAATCATTCCTTTCTTTTTCATTTTCTTCTTCTTTATTCGTAATCATTCCTTTCTTTTTCATTTTCTTTTTCTTTATATTATTCTTCATTCGTAATCATTTTTATCTTTTTTTATTCTTCATCATATTCTTCGTTATCTTAAGTTTATTCTTCATTCGTAATAATTTTTTCTTTTTTCTTCTTCATTCCTATTCATTTCTTTCTTTGTCTTCTTCTTTATCTTCTTCATTCGCAACCATTCTTTTTTTCATCATATGGTTCTTTTTCATTCGTAATAATTCCTTTCATTTTTTCTTCTTTTTTTTATCTCACTCTTGTTCTGCATTCGTAATCATTCTTATCTTTTTCTTCTTCTTCATCTGTAATCATTCCTTTCTTTTGTTCTTCATCTTAATTCGTAATAATTCCTTTTTTCTTTAATGATTTATTTCTTCTTTTTCTCTTTCTTTCGTTAAGTCTCTTCATTTTCGTCCCCCCACCATTTTTTTCTTTCTTGCATTTGTTTACTATAGGCAATCTACACTTTCTCAAGACAAAATCAATGAAACGAGTTCAAATTCCGGGAGAAGCAGTTTGCGTCACTCTCAACCCACTGAAAAACGTATTCCTTCCCTTGCAATCTTTTCTTTTGTAAAATTTTTCGACAATAAAATGTTGCAATTTTCACGATGAAAGCAGATCAATGGAAAGTATTCATAATTATTGCATGTGCCAATTTAAAAAAAAAGGAAATATGCGGATATATATATATATATATATATATATAGGTATTTTTTCTAATTCCATGTATTCTATTCGGAAAATACCTCATCTTTCGGTTGATATTTTTTAATCGTTTCACCCTAAGCAAAGCAATAACGCCATTGGGGCTACATAAGAGAGAAAGATTAGATAGGAGGAGAGTAAGACGAACCAGTTATAGGGGGTGTCAGAGAAAGGAGCAAGAGAAGGATGGGAATACAGGTGTGATGACAGTTGCAATGGTAGAGAGAGGGGAAAAGATATACAGGGTGATGTAGAAAGAACTGGAGTCAAGTAGTCAAGAGATGGGTATTGACATTGCATTTAGATTCCTGGAGGCAAGAGGAGAATGAAGACAACGACGAACCAGCTACAGGGCAATAGAAGGATGTGAACACAGGAGTGAAGACAGTTACCAAGTTAGAGAGAAAGGAAAAGAACAAGATACACGGGGTGGTGTAGAAAGGGCTGGAGTTAAATAAGAGAGTTGAAGTATTAAGCAGAAGGAGAGTGAAGACAAAGACGAACCAGCTACAGAGGGTGAAAGAGAAAGAGCAAGTGAACGATGGGAACACAGGAGCGAAGACAGATGCGAAGGTAGAGAGAAAGGAAAAGAACAAGATACACGGGGTGATGTAGAAAGGGCTTGAGTTAAATAAGAGAGTAAAAGTATTAAGCAGAAGGAGAGTGAAGACAAAGACAAACCGGCTACAGGGGGTGAAAGAGAAAGAGCAATAGAAGGATGTGAACACAGGAGTGAAGACAGTTGCGAAGGTAGAGCGAAAGGAAAAGAACAAGATACACGGGGTGATGTAGAAAGGGCTTGAGTTAAATAAGAGAGTTAAAGTATTAAGCAGAAGAAGAGTGAAGACAAAGACAAACCGGCTACAGGGGGTGAAAGAGAAAGGGCAATAGAAGGATGTGAACACAGGAGTGAAGACAGTTACGAAGGTAGAGAGAAAGAAAAAGAACAAGATACACGGGGTGATGTAGAAAGGGCTGGAATTAAGTGGATAAGAGATGGGAATTGAGTTTGAATTTAAATTCCTGGAGGTTGTAGCTGTCAGGAAAGCAAGAATATGGAAAAGTGTTCCACAAACAGAAAATGCGAGAAAAGAAACTGATGGAGTAGAATTGTCGGCTGTATTTGGTTGATCTGTTAATGAGTGGGACCCAATTGCCAGTCTGGTTGCCCGAGGAAGCCCATATGGCAGAGGCGCCAGTTCGTCGGAGCAGAAGCCAGGAAACAACATTTCAGCCGATTTATTCTCCAGTCTTCTGAAGGCGTCTATCTTCATACGCGACTACTTATATGAATTTTCGAACCGAATCATTTATTAAAAATTTAAGTATCTTATATTAATATCTTATATATTGATACCTTTCATACTTACGCGCAAATACCCTTTAGATAGGTGTTATTCCATCTCTTCTCTCTGCAGCTATGGGTTAAATAGCAGTACATATTGAGTTCTGTAGTTTTGGTTAGCAACCAGTCTACCGCAGAAAGTAATAGCAAACTACTGCGTGAAAATCCTCTGCCTAATCAGTGATGTCTCTTTCGAGACATGATCGCCCAAGCGTGTATCACATATGGCACTTAACTAACTGAATATAACAGTTGGGAAACATAAGTAAACCTCCTTCTGGGCATAAGGTGTGGGATCGGTTTTCTATTGTTATGAAGTAATGAACTGAACCCCACTAATTGTTACTTATGGGTTAAATAGTAAGACAGATTGAGTTCTACAGCCTTGGTTGGCAAACAGTCTACTGTCAGTCGTTAAATATTTTCAGTCTATCCTTTTCGGTTTCTGGATGTGCGTTGTGGTGCAGTGGATATCGGCTCGGAACGAGAAATCGGGGAGTCGAGTTCGAAATCTTGTTGAATTCCTTGCATTCACTTACGCGCAAATACCCTTGGAAAAGGTATTAATCCGCAAAAATTAATTCCAACCTACTGCGGGATAATCTTCTGTCTAATCAGTCATGTCCCGAAAGAGACATGATCGCCTAGGCGTCTATCACGTATGGCCCTTAACTAAGTGATCTATCAGATTGTGCATAGAAAAAGAACAAATGAGGTTCAAGATAAAACTTTTCAATATATCAACATGATGTGGAACTAAAATGAAAATCGTGATGACACCTTCTCTGAATTCATTATAAAAATTCAGGATCAGATTTATTAAGTACCAAACACTTTAAATACCTCGGTGTATGAATCAATTATAACTAATTCTGCATAGGAGTTGAAGATATCTAAACTTATATATAAATGGAACTTTGTCTGTGTGTGTGTCTATGTCCGTTAACTATAGACTCCGAAACGACTGAGCCGATTTTCATGAAAATTTACACAAATATACTATAAGCGTCTGCGAGTGTTCTTAGCTAGGTTTTGTGTCGAGGTCAGCCGATAAATATCGAAAATCGATAATCGAAAAAATCGGGTTATAGAAGGCGTGGTCCGATTTTAATCAAATTTGATACACTCATAGATAATGACATAAGAAACGATATTCAGAAGTTTCACGGTTGCAGTTCTTACAGTAATGAAGGAAATCGATAATATATATATATAAAAGGTAAGATGTTTGTGTGTGTGTACACCCGAGCAACGCATAAAGAATATTTGTGTGAAGTTTCGTGAGAATCGGATAAAAATTGTGGATTTGTATAAAAGACATACAGACAGATAAACAGACACACACACAAACATCTTGCCTTTTATATATATATATATATATATATATATATATAGATATTATCGATTTTCTGCACTATTGTAAGAACTGCAAGCTAGAAACTTCTGAATATCGTTTCTTATGTCTTTGTCTATGGGTGTATCAAATTTGATTAAGATCGGACCAATCCTTCTATAAACCGATTTTTTCGATTATCGATTTTCGATATTTATCGGGGGTACCTCGACACAAAACCTAGCTAAGAACACTCGCAGACGCTTATAATACATTTGTGTAAATTTTCAAGAAAATCGGTTCAGCCGTTTCGGAGTCTATAGGTAACGGGGACACACAGACACACTCACACATACACACAAAGACAAAATTCCATTTATAAATAAGTTTAGATATGAAATAATCTTCTTCTATGTGCCCTGTCCCTTCAGGACGTAGGCGATCATGGTTCTCCACGTCTCCCTATCCCTTGTGGCTCTTAGTATGTTTGAGCCTGTTGCTCCTGGCAACCCCCGTTCCGTCATCCACCTGATCAGTCCCTGCAAATATGTTATCCGCTGCCTTACTCTCTCTCTCCTTCCTTCTATCTGGCCTGTCAGTATCAGGTTCTCCAGGCTCTCTTTCCTCATTGCATGTCCCAGGAACTTCAGTTGTCTCTTCCTGATGCTCAGTATTAATTTCCTTTTTGTTGCCATTCTTTCCAACACCTCCTCGTTGCTTGCATGCTCAGTCCAAGATATCCGTAGCATCCTTCTGTAGAACCACATTTCGGCCGCCTTCAGTTTTGTCCTACAGTATTTAATATTGTTGAAGTTTTCGGTAACATTTTTGTCGTGATGTACAAAGTCTACGTTTCGCTTAATTTCAGAAACCAATCAATGAAAGTGATAACATCAGACGAAGCCAGAATTTTTATGTGACCACATTCTGGTTGAAATTGTCTCATCTACTAATAAAACGCTGATCTAATGAGGGTTTCAGTTGCTGCGAGGGAAATCGCTCAAATTAAGTTGAAGGAAATACAAATTAAATAATTATCACCAATTCAAAAGAAATAAAATTAAAAAGAAAAAACATATTAGGCATAGTTTTGGCAAAGCAGACATCTGAATGAAAGTTCGTCTAACCTAGTTCGAATTTCGCCTGTAGCCCTTTATGGTAACTCGACAGTCGATCTCACTTCTTTTTTTTTTTTTAATCATTTCACCCCGAGCAAGGCGGAAACGCCACTGATGTGCAGGGGGTTACATAAATGTAAAAAGATTAATTAGAAAAGAGTGAGGAGTACAAACTAGTTAGAAAGGAACAATAGAAAGCAGGTGCGATGACAGATACATAGGTGGAGAGAAAGGGAAGGTTATACAGGGGAGGGGAGAGAGCTAGAGTCCAGTGGTTAGTAGATGAGTATTGACATTGCATTTAAATTTCTGGAGGTTGTAACCATCAGGAAAGCAAGAATACGGGAGCGAGTTCCACAGGCGGGAAGTGCGAGAGAAGAAGCTGCAGGAGTAGAATTGTCTGCATTTGGCTAACCTGACTGTGAATGGGTGGGACCCAGTTGCCAGTCTGGTTGCACGAGTAAACACCTGTTGAGGGGGCATCAGTGACTTAAGCTCGTCCGTGCAGAAGCCATGAAAGTATTTATAAAAGAGACAAAGGAAAACCACATTTTGACGATGGGGAAGTGGCTGCAGTCGAGTCGCCAGATCAGTACCTATCACATTACAGACTCTCCTTTGGAGATTGTCAAGAACACTGAGGAGAACGGCAGGGGCACCTGACCATAAATGGCTTTCTCATAGTTGTGACCCGGCTTCCCTCTGTCTTTCTGTATAAACTGGAACTTTCTAGAACACGTGTTGAAAGCCTCACAGTATTTAGTATTGTTGAAGTTATCGTCAACATTTTTTACCGAGATTTACAAAACTGTTCGTTTCCTTCATTTCGCAAAGCAATCGATGAAATTTAAATAAACTGGTTTGTTTTGGAAAAATCAGTCAGTTAAGTACCATACATGATACACGCTTTGGGCGATCATGTCTCGAAAGATTGAATGGGCAGAAGATGATCCCGCTGTAGGTTGCCATTACTTTCTGCGGTGGACTGGTTGCTGACCAAGGCTATATAGCCTAATCTGTTCTGTTATTTGACTCATAGCTAGAGGCGGAAAAGATGTGTTATATTATTAAGTAGTAATTAATGGGGGATCGGTTTCCTTTTGTTATGAAGTAATAAACTGATCCCCCACTTTATGACCAGTAGAAGCCTTAATCATTATTCCAACTATTATATTCAGTCAGTCAGTTAAGTGCCATACGTGATACAGGCTTTGGACGATCATGTCTCGAAAGAGACACGACTGACTGGGCAGAAAATTATCCTGCAATAGGTTGCCATTATTTTCTGCGCTAGACTCGTTGCCAGCCAAGGCTATAGAACCCAAACTTTCTTATTATTTAACCCATAACTGGAGAGAAGAGATGGTCTAATAACTTTCCCAAGGGTATTTGTGCGTAAGTGAATGCAAGGCTTTGACAAAAGTCCACTTTAATAACTTGATTTAATTTCATCTAATTTAATTTTATGGGCCTTTATGGTAAACAATATTTTTAAAGAAAATTTTTTGTTTTCCTTTTTAACAGCGAAGAAAAAATTCTTAGGATTTCTTACTCTTGAGCATGTAACATACAACTGGCCATGCGTAAATATTTCTTTCTAGAGCCAAATTACAACCATTTTAAGAGTTTGATCTTGTGATTTATTTGTGGTTCTCGCAATCGCAGAGCGAACTGGAAACTGGATTTTTACGCTACAGCAGGATTAGAGGGAGATAACTCATGACTTTCAATCGTGGCTTCCCGCAAGGATTGGATTTTATATACCCAAATGATCGTAACAAAGGGTTACAATAGTGCAGAAAATCGATAATATATATATATATATATATATATATATATATATATATATATATATATAAAAGGCAATATGTTTGTGTGCGAGTCTATTTATCTGCCTGTATGTCTGTATTTTTTCAGCCCTTTTATTTTAGTTTTTGTTTCGGGTTTGGCTCCAAGTAGGTATAATTGTAGTTCTTAGTCTCAGCCATGATACCATTTACTCAGAGGACTTATTTAGCCTTCAAAATTCAGTTTACGACGAAAAAAACTTATTTGATATCGATACCAGGAAATCAAAATTTGACTTACATCCATTCATTTTTCTTTCAGTCTACGGTTTCGCTTTAACTGGAAACAACTATTGCTTTTTAGTCTTTCGTGCCAACGTCCAAAGAGTTTGAGCTCCAGGATCATGGATTAGTTTTAAAGCTTTCATTACACCTGAGCAACGCCGGGCTATACTGCTAGTATATATATATATATATATTAAAATAATTGCGACAATTTACCAATCGCACCTATATATATATATATATATATATATATATATATATATATATATATATATATATATAATAGGTGCGATTGGTAAATTGTCGCAATTATTTTATTATTTCAAATATTCTTTAGGCTGAATCTGAGCTCCAGGATCATGGATTAGTTTTAAAGCTTTCATTACACCTGAGCAACACCGGGCTATACTGCTAGTAATCAATCATCTCCATGTCCTTTGTATTTTATTAGCGAGAAGGCAGCTTCTTTCCAAGAACGGCTACTTTATGAAACAGACTACTGAGAGTTTTATTTTCCGGGTCAATACCACTTCAGCCTAGGCTAAATCTCTATATTTCCTAGACATCCATATAAGAAGCTAGTAAACACTAAACCATTCAGATATCTAAAGCGAAAAGAAAGGACTAAAAATAAAATGCAAGAATACTGAATGCATGATCAATCGTAAAAAGAGAAGTTCAAACTGTCAGCTACACGTCAGGGACACAAAATCAAGCAGGTTCAGAAATTTAAATATCTGGAAATGTTTTAATAGAGGACGGCTAGTGCAACACTGAGTTCCGAAGGTGTATTGACATGGTCAAGGACGCATTCCAAATGCTAAGCAGAGTATTGAGAGAGAGTATTGGAAACAAAGAAAGAAGTACCAGACTCTTAGGTAAGATCTATTCTCCTATATAATGGATGATCTCATCAAAAATGAAGGAAAGGCTTGAAGCAACCATTTTTTTTTTATAAGCGTTTCACCCCGAGCAAGGTATTTCACTGCCACTACTGCGCAGGGGGCTACATAGAGTGGGGAAAGGATGATTAAATATAGGAAATGTCAGAGGGTGAGTGATAGGCGGGTAGGGATACCGAGAATGGTTAAATATAGGAAATGTCAGAGGGTGGGTGATAGGCGGGTAAGGATACCGAGAATGAGGGTTGGGTAGATGAGAGTGTTCTGAGAATAATTGGAAGTTAGTGTGATAGGAGGTGTCTATTGACCCTACATTTAAACACCTGGAGATTGTAGCTGTCGGGAAAGCAGACTTGTGAAAGGGAGTTCTACAGGCGGGAAGCGCGAGAAAAGAAGCTGTTGGAGTAGAATTTACAGTTACATCTTATCTGTTTAACTGTAAAAGGGTGGGACCTAGTTGCTAATCTAGTATCTCGTGTAAATTCCTGCTTAGGCGGCACCAGTGCTCTAAGTTCATCGGCGCAGAAGCCATGAAAGTACTTGTAGAAGAGGCACAGGGAAGCCACATCACGCCGGTGAGAAAGTGGTTGCAGCCGGTCTGCAAAGTCAGTATCAACCACGTTACAGATCCTCCTACAGAAAGATGTTGAGGGTACCACTGGCCGAACACGTGAGTACGGCGAGATTTTAGAGAAATTTATGCTTAACATCAGGAAAAGAGCTGAAGTTTCTGGGACATGTAATGAGGTAGGAGGACTTAGAGAATCTGATACTCACAGGTCAGATAGAGGGAAAAAGAGATGTGGGAATGCAACACACGACATACTTGATGTGTTTGAGCAAATAGAGCAAGGTGATCCTGCTATCATTGGCAGGACAAATACAATCACTTTCTCACCGACGCAATGTGGCTTCCCTGTGTCTCTTCTACAAATACTTTCACCGCTTCTGCTCCGATGAACTTAGCTCACTGGTGTCCCCTATATATGCATTTACTCGAGCCACAAGATTAGCAACTAGGTACCACCCTTTTACTGTGAAACCAATAAAATGTAAACGCAAACTTTTACTTCAGTAGGTTCTTTTCTCGCACTTCCCGCCTGTGGAATTCCCTTCCGTTTCTTGCTTCCCCGACAGCTACAATCTCCAACAATTTAAATGTAAAGTCATCTCCTGTCTCACTAACTTGAATCCTCTCTCTCATGCTCATTTTTCCGTCCACTCCACTCTCATCAGTAGTCTCATCCTTCTCTTACCCACTTCCTGACACTCCCTATAATCTGTCATTCTTTCTCATAACTTTCCTCCTATGTAACCCCCTGCAAAACAGTGGCAGTACACTACCTTGCTTGGGCCGATATGATTATGAAAATAAAAGGTTGTTAAGTGCAACAAGGGGTAGAGAGATGTGGAAGACCAATTCCTAGCAGTTGAAGAAGGTTGGAGCGTACAACGGCCGAAACCTCGTACCAGTAGTAACAAAGATGAGAACAATAGTCCGAATAATGTAAATACCGTAAATATTAACTCATCTCAGAAATATAGACAAATAGAATGATCTATTATTAAACGTCGTACAAATGGCAACAAAGATGAGGACAATAGTCCGAATAATGTAAATACTGTAAATACTACCTCATCTCAGAAATATAGACGAATAGAATGATCTATTATTAAACGTCGTACAAATAGCAACAAAGATGAGGACAATAGTCCGAATAATGTAAATACTATAAATACTCCCTCATCTCAGAAATATAGACAAATAGAACAAGGTTACTTCGAAAGTAAAACATCCACCTGAAAATACATGACATGTTTTTAAATAGCCTCGTCAAATCGAAACTTTTATTTGATTGTCATACATGGCGTCCAAACCATTTAGAAACCTCTAAGCTGTCAGCTGTATACAAGCGTTTTCTAAGACCAGTGGGGGAGTGAAGCTGATGGGTCTTGGTGAAGACAACAATTGTTCGAACAATGTCGAATGGCGCCACAGAAACACAAAAAAGTGGAACAAATAACAAAAACCACATCAGTTGAAATCGTTAAACAGCAGCAACAAATAAAATTGACATCACATGTAACCGGGCAAGAAAATAATGACATAATCAAGATGTTGACATTTCACTTCACTTCAATATGTTTTATATATTTCAACCAACCGCTGTACTGTTTGACGGGTCATGAATGTTTAATGTTTGCTTATAAGGAAATGGTTAATAGTTTCATTTGTGGGGCGGCGGATTTCGGCTCTGAACGGGAAGTCGGAGAGCAGAGTTCGAATTCTAAATCAATAAAATAGGGAGTTTTAACTGACTTATCCCCCCTCTCTAGCATGGAGAGAGAAAGGAGATCAATGTACGTCAATAGAGTGAATAAAGTCTTTGATTGAAAATCGCAAAGAGTTTACTAAGTACGATGAAACACACCTGAAGAAGGCAACAGGTTACAGCGACCGAAACGTTGTGATTATAACAAACACGATATACGACAACGAAGGTCCGAATAGCAAAGGATATTATAAAACCGACACCTGAAGAATGGCGGAGCGTACAACGATAGAAATGTTGTGATTATAACAAACACGATGTGCGCGATGGTCCGAATAACAAAGTTGATTATAAGACAGACAACTGAAGAAGGCAATTGAGTGTAACGTTCGAAACGTTGTGAGTATACCAGCCAGTTGTACATGCAAGTCAAAATAGCAATGTATATAAGTCAGACACCTGAAGAAGGAAACAGAATGTAAAAGCCGAAACGTTGTGAGTTTAACATTCAAGGTGTACACGCTTGTCCGAATAGTAAAATATATAATCTATCTAAACTTATTTATAAATGGAACTTTGTCTGTGTGTGTGTGTGTGTGTGTGTGTGTGTGTCTGTGTGTGTGTATCCGTTACCTATAGACTCCGAAACGGCTGAACAGATTTCCTTGAAAATTTACACAGTTGTACTATAAGCGTCTTAGCTAGGTTTTGTGTCGAGGTACCCCCGATAAATATCGAAAATCGATGATCGAAAAAATCGGGTTATAGAAGAATGGTCCGATTTTAATCAAATTAGATACACTCATAGACAAAGACATAAGAAACGATATTCCGAAGTTTCAAAGTTGCAGTTCTTACAATAGTGCAGAAAATCGATAATATATATATATATAAGGCAAGATATTTGTGTATTAACTGCCTGTATGTCTGTATTTTTTTCAACCCTTTTTAGTTTTTGCTTTGGGTTTGGCTCCAAGTAGGTATAATTGTAGTTCTTAGTCTCAGCCATGATACCATTTACTCAGAGGACTTATTTAGCCTTCGAAATTTAGTTTACGACGAAAAAAACTTATTTGATATCGATACCAGGAAATCAAAATTTGACTTACATCCATTCATTTTTCTTTCAGTCTACAGTTTCACTTTAACTGGAAACAACTATTGCCTTTTAGTCTTTCGTGCCAACGTCCAAAGAGTCTGAGCTCCAGGACCATAGATTAGTTTTCATTACACCCGAGCAACGCCGGGCTATACTGCTAGTAAGAAACAAACCTGAAGAAGACAACAGAGTGTAACAGCCGAAATGTTGTGACAACCAAGATGTTCATGACAGTCCGAATAAGGTAAAAACCTGAAGAAAGAAATATGATAGACTGTAACTATCAGGCTTAGTATTCCTTTATATATATATAATAAGTAAAAAACTAACCTAGAGAGCCAACGAAACTACCAAGGTTTCACCAAATTGGATCTTCAGGCAAAGTTTGCTCTACTTTTCTATTGAGCTCTTTTTGTTTTAGGTTACTAGTCTCGGGTTTTTCCTTTGGACTACGTACTTTGACTGATGTTCGGGTGCTTAGCTCGTTCTTTTTTGATTACCATTTTTTTCCTTCCGCGTATTTACTCGGAGGGTTTTTCGAAACGAGTATAACGACCAGTTTATATATATATATATATATAGCATAATGATGATCCACGTATACTATCTTCATTACTCAGAGGACTTATTTAGCTTGCACCCCCTCCCGCAATTGCGGGATCTGCGGCGACCCTAAGCACGGCCCTGACATATGTCACCACACATAAATTCTTTTTTATAAATTCACTTAATGATAGATGAACACGCTTTCTAAGTCGTACACAGATTCTTAAGACTGATTTTTTACGGCTTATCAACCATTTATGAGTTATTTAATGCCGAAATATATTTTTGATTGTAGGAGTTTATATATATATATATATATATATATATATATATATATATATATATATTTCAGTGCCGGGTGTTCTCAAATATTCCCCAATTAATTATTAAACGAGTTCGATGCTGACATCTTTGAGAAAAGCTGCAAAAGATATCTACATGAATTTTTATTTTACATGTCCAGACTAACAAGTTTTCTTTTTCACATGTACATCCAGACGCACAGAGAGACGCACGCATAGATCCTTACTAACGCCTACCATATCCGATTATGAGAATTCCAGTCTAAATATTTTTGATTTAAAATACTTTTTTTGCGTCGTTTCGAATTAGGTTAGTAGTGTCATGCGAGGCAGACGTATTTTGTCTGTGCAAAAAAAAAAAAAAATAAAATAAAAAAATAAATAAATAATAAAATAAAATAAAATAAAATAAATAAATTAAAATAAAAAATAAATAGAAAAAAATCAGCCAAAAACAAAGTACAAAGAAAAACAACAGCGGAAAAAGAAATTCGCATCATGTGACCCGACGTCTGGTCACGTGATATTCTTATCAACTTTCTCCACCGCAAGCACTTGGAACAGAAAAAAAGGCGTCAGCAATGTTTACATTATGACACTATTTGTTTCATCCTTACCATAAGTTCCCCCTTTTTAACCCCCTCCATATTACCCTAAAAATCACCACAAACATTTATCGTTTCCCTTATCTAATATCCTCAGCCCTTATCTAAGATCCTCTACCATACAGGACGTTGGCGAATATGGCTCTCCACAATTTACTCTACTTTGTAGATCTAAATAATTCTTGTCTTTTTGTTATTTCCCTTAAACCCTATTTTGTCATCCATTTCCAAAAGCTCATTCTTTTTCTTCTGTGTGCCATGTCTTTTCAAAACGTTGGCGATCATGACTCTCCACCATTTCCTCTCCTTTGTAGCTCTTAATAAATTTTATCTTTTTGTTATTTCTCCTAAACCCCATTCTGCCATCCATTTACACAAGCTCATCCTTTTTTTTTCTATGTGCCGTGTCGCTTCAGGATGTAGACGGTCATGGTTCTCCACGATTTCCTGTCTTTTGTAGCTCTTAATAAATTATGTCTTTTTGTTATCTCTCCTAAATCTTGTTCCGTCATCCATTTACTCAAGCTCATTCTTCTTCTATGTGTTGTGCCCCTTCAGGATATAGATAATCATGGTTCTCCACTATTTCCGGACCTTTGTAGAACTTGATAAATTTTCCCTTTTTGTTATTTTTCCTACAACTTGTAGCACCATCCATTTACGCAAGTTTATCCTTCTATGTGCCGTGTACTTTAAGGACATAGGTGATCATGGCTCTCCACGATTTCTTGTCCTTTGTCAGTCAGTGAAGTGCCATACGTGATACACGCTTGGGCGATCATGTCTCTTGCGAGACATGACTGACTGGGCAGAATATTATCCCGCAGTAGGTTGCCATTGCTTTCTGCGGTAGACTGGTTGCCGACCAAGGCTATAGAACCCAATCTGTTCTATTATTTAACCCATAACTGGAGGGAAGAGACGGATTAATACCTTTCCTAAGGGTATTTTCGCGTAAGTGAATGCAATGAATTCAACTGGAATTCGAACTCGGCTCCCCGGTTTCTCGTTCCAAGTCGATATCCAATGCGCCACAACTTTGTAGAACTTGATAAAATTCCCCTTTTGTTATTTCTCCTACACCTCGTAGCGCTATCCATTTAAGCTCATCCTTCTCTGTGCCGTGTACCTTATAGACATAGGCGATCATGGCTCTCCACGATTTCCTGTTCTTTGTAGAACTTGAATAACTTTTTCTTTTTTGTTATTTCTCCTACACCTTGTAGCGCTATCCATTTACGCAAGCTCATCTTTCTCTGTGCCGTGTACCTTATAGACATAGGCGATCATGGCTCTCCACAATTTCCTGTCTTTTGTAGCACTTAATAAATTGTCTCTCTTTGTTATCTCTCTTAAACCTTTTTCATTTACTCCAGCTCGTTTTTCTTCTTCCATGTGCCGTGTTCCTTCCTGTCGTAGGCGATCATGGCTCTCCACAATTTCCTGTCCCTTATAGCTGTTAATAAATGTTGTATTTTTGTTAACTCTGCCTAACCTTGTTTTGCATTCATTTACTTACGCTCATTTTTTTTCTATGTGCCTTGAATATTCAGGAAGTAGGTGATTATGGCTCTCCACAATTTCCTGTCATCTTTTAATAGATTTTGTCGTTTTGTGATCTATCCTAAAATATTGTTCCGCCATCCAGTTATACAAGCACATCCTTCTTTTTTGAGTCGTGGACCTTCAGGACATAGACGATCATGGCTCTCCACAATTTCCTGTCTCTTCTTAATACATTTTGTCCTTTTGTTATCTCTCCTAAATCTTGTTCCACCATTCATTTACTCAAACTCGGTCTTCTCCCCTATGTACCGTGTCCCTTCTGGACATTAGAGATCATATCTCTCCACAATTTCCTCTGATGTTTAGTTCTTATAATTTGGTCTTTTTGTTATCTCTCCTGAACCTTGTTCCGTCATCCATTTGCTTTGACTTATTCTTCTTCTATGTGTCGTGTATCTTCAGGAAGTAGGTGATTATGGCTCTCCACAATTTCCTGTCCTTTGTATCTCTTAATAGGTTTTCTCTTTTTGTTATCTCTCCTAAATTTTATCCTGCCAATCAATTACCCATTTTCACTAAATTTTGACGTTTTTCACATTTTCGGTCGGTAGCATTCTAAGCATCCTCCTGTAGAACCACATTTCCGTTGCTTTAAGTCGCTTCTTTATGTGTGAGGATATTATTTAGCATTTATTGCCATAGAGGTGGAGTTGTGAATTTTACTTGAGATTAAGTGACAACATCTGTTCTTAAAACTCTAGCCTAGATCACGTCGCAATCTTATTTTCAAAATAGTCTAGACAGCTTTCTGCAGAATGAAGTATTTCCCACCATACAGTTCCTTTCTCCACAGACGAAAAATCGTAAATCTCTTGCTGTTTCCAAAGAAATGTTCGACTGACCCACATTTATTAATTCCACTAGTTCAGGCTTTCACAACTGACACCCACCTTGAGTCGTATTCTTTGACAAACTAACTCTATCCTTTTCATATTACAAGAGTAAAAACGGAAGTTCAATTCCGACAACATTTTCCCATAAACGGTTACTTTATGTAACCGGCTCCTGAGAAGATGCAATCTCGGGGTTTACATTTTTAACCAATCTAAACTTATTTATAAATGAAACTTTCTCTCTCTCTCTCTCTCTCTCTCTGTGTGTGTGTGTGTGTGTGTGTGTGTGTTACTTATAGACACCAAAACGGCTGAACCGATTTTCTTGAAAATTTACACAGTTGTACAATAAGCGTCTGCAAGAGTTCTTAGCTAGGTGTTGTGTCGAGGTACCCCCGATAAATACCGAAAATCGATAATCGAAAAAATCGGGTTATAGAAGGAGTGGTCCGATTTTAATCAAATTTGATACACTAATAGACAACGACATAAGAAACGATATTCAGAAGTTTCAAGGTTGCAGTTCTTACAATAGTGCAGAAAATTTGATATCGATACCAGGAAATCAAAATTTGACTTACATCCATTCATTTTTCTTTCAGTCTACGGTTTTTTCAGCCCTTTTATTTTAGTTTTTGCTTCGGGTTTGGCTTTAAGTAGGTATAATTGTAGTTCTTAGTTTCAGCCATGATACCATTTACTCAGAGGACTTATTTAGCCATAGAAATTTAGTTTACGACGAAAAAACTTATTTGATATCGATACCAGGAAATCAAAATTTGACTTACATCATTCATTTTTCTTTCAGTCTACGGTTTCGCTTTAACTGGAAACAACTATTGCTTTTTAGTCTTTCGTGCCAACGTCTAAAGTGCCTGAGTCCCAGGACCATGGATTAGTTTTAAAGCTTTCATTACACCTGAGCAACGCCGGGCTATATTGCTAGTAGAAAGATAAATCTAGGTTTAACCGTTATATATTCTACATATCTTAATCAGCTGAACTTAACTTCTTAGTTAAATGTCATACGTAATACCCGCTCGGATGATCATGACTCTTCACAGCTTCTTCACCTAAATCACTATTGACGTTTTCAGTTAAGTGCTACATGTGATACACGCTTGAGCGATCATATCTTTTTCGGTTTATGACTGACTAAGCAGAAGATTTTCCCGCAGTATATTGCCATTTCTTTCTGCGCTAGACTAGTTGCCAACCAAGGCTACAGAACCAAATCTGTCTTGCTATTTAACTCATAGTTGGAGGGAGAAGAGACAAATTATTACCTTTCCTAATGGTATTTGGGCGTAAGGGAATGCAATAAATTCAACTGAAATGCAAAATCGGCTCTACGATTCTCTCATTCCGAGTCGATAGTCATTACACCACAACTGGTCATGAAACAACCTCCTTCAGCAGTCATCTACCTCGAGTGGCTCATGGGCCTTGTATATGGTAAACATTATTAAAAAATACTTACCTCAGTATTCTTTATTATTATATACCAGGCCAAAGGCGGGTAATTGAATGACGAAAGGGAAATATTTAACGCGTTTCGGCCATCAAAAAGACTTCTTTCTGCTGAGTGATGTTTTAATTGGCGGAATCAAATATACATAAGCGGTGTGAACGAAAATATATTGTCTGTTATAATTGAAGATCGAAGCAATCGCTGAAAATTAAGTTGAAAATTAAAATTATGGCGTTCAATATCATAGATTGTTTCAAAAATAATGGCTGCTGGAAGTATTGTATTTTGAAATGTCATTTTAACATAGTATTAGGTTATCCCAAAAGTTCGTAAACACTTGCGAAATGGGTCTATCTGGTCTAACACAATCGAGACAAGCGATGGGTTCAGAAAGGGCAAGAGACACCGTCGGTTCCAAAACGAGATCGATTCGGCAAGAAAGTCATGTTGTGCGTTTGGTGGAACTTTGAAGGAATCGTGAATTTTGAGTTGGTTCCGAATGGTCGTGCCATCAGTGCACAACTTTACTGTCAGCAACTTGAGCGGGTCTACGAAAAGTTGAAGCAAAAGTACCCGGCTCTGATCAACCGAAAGCGCGCTTTGATGCAGCAGGACAATGCCAAGCCACACACCGCCAGGAAGACCAAAGACAAGTTTGAAGAGCTAGACGGCGTTGAGGTTCTGCTACATCCAGCCTTACAGTCCTGACTGTGCTCCATCAGATTACGGCCTTTTTCGCTCAATGCAACACTTTCTTAAGGGCCGCTGATTCGACTCGTTTGATGATGTCGAGGAAGCGTGTCAAGAATTCTTTGATTCGAAGCTGGCTGAATGGTACTTTGACCAGATCCGAAAGCTTGCAGATCGAGGGCAGAAAGTTTTGGAAAATGATGGTCTTTATTTTGAGCAATATTTTTTGTTGTTTTTACAAGTAAAATTTCAAATTCTTGCAAGTGTTTTCTGGTAATCTTAGATTACTTGACGAGTAAATTTTTAAATTTTTTGCAAGTGTTTAAGAACTTTTGGTACAACCTAATATTCACGGTATATATTAGTTAAATGTTGGTACACACAATAATTAATGTGTGCTCTTTAATAATTATAAACTTATTTTTAAAACAGAAATATTCTTGAAGCATAGAAGCTCTTTATTATGAATATGACAAAACTCATGATCTTCGTTTGATTTTCTTGCATGAGTTTAAACTTGGGTACAGTGCTTCCAAACATCTGCTAATGTCATCGTAGAATGGGGAGATTGGACCACAAGTGATCTTAGAGTACGAAGGTAGTTCCATAAATTCTGTACTGATGATGAGAACCATGAAGATGAAGACGGTAGAAGACAGAATTGGTCTGTCTTGGTTGGCAACCAGTCTAGTGTAAGGAGACTCTCAATTTAAAATCACCAGCTGCCTTCTAGGCCCTGTTGCTTTAGAAAAAGTCTAGAAGAAGGTAACTTATACTCTTGGGAAAGGTACAAATCCGTCTCTTCGCCCTCTTCACAAATTTTCCTGTCCCTCAGTAATCTCCTTAGGTTTTGGAATGCATTTTGGGTTATAATAATACGCCTTATAATCTCACTTTCTTCTGTTAGAACAATTCCCATGTTGTTACAAAAATAATGGTCACTTGAAGTATTGTATTCTGAAAATCCATTTAATATTGTATTTACGTTATATATTAGGTAAAGTTTGGTACACATAATCAATGTGTGCTCTTTAACATTTTTTTATTTATTTTCAGACAGAAACATTCTTGAAGCATAAAAGCCCTGAATTATAAACATGACAAAACATGATCTTCATTTACTTTTCTTACATGAGTTCAAACTTTGGTACAGTGCTTCAAAACTTCTGCTAATGTCATCGTAGAATGGGGAGATTGGACCACAAGAGATCTTAGAGTACGAAGGTAGTTCCAGAAATTCTGTACTGATGATGAGAACCATGAAGATGAAGACGGTAGAAGACAGAATTGGTCTGTCTTGGTTGGCAACCAGTCTAGTGTAAGGAGACTCTCAATTTAAAATCACCAGCTGCCTTCTAGGCCCTGTTGCTTTAGAAAAAGTCTAGAAGAAGGTAACTTATACTCTTGGGAGAGGTACAAATTCGTCTTTTCGCCTTCTTCACAAATTTTCCTGTCCCTCAGTAATCTCCTTAGGTTTTGGAATGCATTTTGGGTTATAACAATACGCCTTATAATCTCACTTTCTTCTGTTAGAACAATTCCCATGTTGTTACAAAAATAATGGCCACTTGAAGTATTGTATTCTGAAAATCCATTTAATATTGTATTTACGTTATATATTAGGTAAAGTTTGGTACACATAATCAATGTGTGCTCTTTAACATTTTTTTTAATCATATCACCCCGAGCAAGGCGGTAACGCCACTGATGTGCAGGGGGCGACGTAAGAGTGAAAAGATTGGAAAAGAGAAAGCCGGAAACCACATCCTAAGCAGGGAAAAAGGGATGAGCCTCTTCACCTGTTCAATAGACGTGGGTGGAGTGTGAACCGGGCGATAGTTTAGTCTATCTGCTCCAATTGAAAATAAAAGAAAAAGAAGTGAAAAGATTGGAAAAGAGAAAGCCGGAAACCACATCCTAAACAGGAAACAAGGGATGAGCCTCTTCACTTGTTCAATAGACGTGGGTCGAGTGTGAACCGGGCGATAGTTTAGTCTATCTGCTCCAATTGAAAAGAAAAAGGAGTGAAAAGATTGGAAAAGAGAAAGCCAGAAACCACATCCTAAACAGGGAGAAGGGATAAGCCTCTTCACCTGTTCAATAGACGTGGGTGGTGCGTGAGCCGGGCGATTCTCCCTAGCTTTTGGAATGTATTTTTGGGCATAACAATACGCCTTATAATCTCACTTTCTTCTGTTAGAACAATTCCCATGTTGTTACAAAAATAATGGCCACTTGAAGTATTGTATTCTGAAAAGCCATTTAATATTGTATTTACGTTATATATTAGGTAAAGTTTGGTACACATAATCAATGTGTGCTCTTTAATAATTTATTATGCATTTTCAGACAGAAACATTCTTGAAGCATAAAAGCCCTTAATTATAAACATGACAAAACATGATCTTCATTTACTTTTCTTACATGAGTTCAAACTTGGGTCCAGTGCCTCCCAAACTTCTCCCAACAGAGAATAGGGAGATGAGTCTACAACTAATCGGACAGTACGAAAGTGGTTCCAGAAATTCCGTACTGGTGACGAGAGCCTTGAATATGAAGAAGGTAGAAGACGGTCATGCAGTCTTGACAACGAACAATTACAAGCAGTTGTAGAGCAAAACTCACGTCAAAGTGTCAGAGAAATGCCTCAGAGGCTTGGTACCATTTGCAGAGTATTGGCAAGGTTAAAAAGCTCGATAAATGAGTTCTTCTGGACCTCGATGAAAATAAAAAAAAGGCGTTTTGAATTGTGCTCGGTGCTCTTTCGGCGTAACACCAATGATCCCTTTCTTGACCGAAGAGTCACTTGGGATGAAAAGTGGATTCTTTATGACAACCGTAAAAGATAATGTCAATGTCTTGATCATGAGGAATACCTCAAACATTTCCTAAAGCCAAAGTCGCATCAGCAAAAGATAATGGCCACTTGAAGTATTGTATTTTGAAAAGCCATTTAACATTGTATTTCCGGTATATATTAGGTAAATTTTGGTACACATAATAATCAATGTGTGCTCTTTAATATTTTTTTTATTTATTTTCAGACTGAAATATTCTTGAAGCATAGAAGCCCTTAATTATGGACATGACATAACATGATCTTTGTTTACTTTTCTTGCATGAGTTCAAACTTAGGTCTAGTACCTCCCAAACTTCTGCCAATATCAAAAGAGCAGGGTGGGGGAGAATGGGTCCATAAGTGATCGGACAGTACGAAGGTGGTTCCAGAAATTCCATACTGGTGACGAGGGCCTTGAATTTGAAGACGGTGGAGGACGGTCATGCAGTCTTGAAAATGAACAATTGCAAGCAGTTGTTGAGCAAAATTCACGTCAAAGTGTCAGAGGATTGCCTCAGAACCTCGGTGCCAGCACTGCAACATGCTCACGCTTGCAGAGTATTGGCCAGGTGAAAAAGCTCGATAAATGTGTTCCTCATGATCTTAATGAAAAAAAAAAACTTAGGCATTTTAAAGTGTTCTTAATGCTCTTTTGCATAACACTTTCTTGACCGAATAATCACTTGTCATGGAAAGTGGATCCTTTATGACAACCGTAAATGATCAGTTTAATGGCTTGATATCGATGAGTCCCCCAAACAATTCCCAAAGCCAAAGTTGCATCAGCAAAAGATTATGGTGACAGTCTGGTGGTTGCAGTTGGTGTTATTCACTACTGCTTTCCGGAAGCCAATCAGGGCATTAATGCAGAGTTCTATTGCAATCTGCTTGCTGACCTGCAAAAAATAAGACCGACATTGGTGAATCGGCGTGGTCCAACTCTGCTCCACGGTAATGCGCGGCCATACGTTGCAAGAATGACATCGCAAAAACTCACCGCTAGGAAAGTTTACCAAATCTAAATTTATCTATAAATGGAACTTTGTCTCTGTGTGTGTCTATGTGTATGTGTGTGTCTGTGTGTGTGTGTCCGTTACCTATAGACTCCGAAATGGCCGAACCAATTTTCTTGAAAATTTACACAGTTGTACTCTAAGCGTCTGCGAGTGTTCTTAGCTAGGTTTTGTGTCGAGGTATCCCCGATAAATACCGAAAATCAATAATCGAAAAAATCGGGTTATAGAAGGAGTGGTCCGATTTTAATCAAATTTGATACACTCATAGACAAAGACATAAGAAACGATATTCAGAAGTTTCAAGGTAGAAGTTCTTACAATAGTGCAGAAAATCGATAACATATATAAAAGGTAAGATGTTTGTGTGTGTGTCTGTTTATATGTCTGTATGTCTGTATTTTTTCAGCCCTTTTATTTTAGTTTTTGCTTCGGGTTTGGCTCTAAGTAGGTATAATTGTAGTTCTTAGTTTCAGCCATTATACCATTCACTCAGAGGACTTATTTAGCCTTCAAAATTCAGTTTACGACGAAAAAACTTATTTGATATCGATACCAGGAAATCAAAATTGGACTTACATCATTCATTTTTCTTTCAGTCTACGGTTTCGTGTTAACTGGAAACAACTATTGCTTTTTAGTCTTTCGTGCCAACGTCCAAAGAGTCTGAGCTCCAGGACCATGGATTAGTTTTAAAGTTTTCATTACACCCGAGCAACTCCGGGTTATACTGCTAGTCCTCCATATTCACCCACTGATTATAATTTCTTACTTCAGCACATGGTAAAATTTTTTATGTTTAACTTAGAGGTGGAATCAGCTTTCGAAGATTTTGTTTCATCACAGCCTTTTTACCTTTTTATAAACGACGAATAAATAAACCCGTCGATCGATGGCAGAGGTGCATAGATGTTCAAGGCTCGTATTTTGACTAATTTCAAGACTTCTACAGTTAATACTTCAGGAATAAAAGTATATTTGTTAAATCTGACCGACGTCATTCACCCTGCTTTCATAATTCTTTTGTTTTAATTTTTTTTGTAATACATTCACTCCAAGGAAGGCGATAATGTCACTAAGACACAAAGGGTTAATGGGAGCGAATAAGAATGAAAAGAATTTAGAAGGAACCGGAAAGTCAATTCTAAATAGGGAACAAGAGCAACCTCAATAAAATAAAGTAAAAATAGTAAATAAAATTTCATCCCTTCTCATTGCCTATAAAGTTGCTATAGTGTGAGGGAATTTCATTCTATTGACCATTCCTGCAGGATAATGCCACTAAGACCTGATGGGAGTGAAAGAGAATGAACAGATTTAAAAGGAACTGCAAGTCCAATTCTAAACATGGAACAAAGGAAAACACAATAAAACAAAGTAAAAATAGTAAATAAAATTTCATCCCTTCTCATTGCTTATAAAGTTGCTATAGAGTGAGGCAGTTCCATTCTACTGACCGTTCCTGCAGGATAATGTCACTAAGACCCGATGGATTACTGGGAGTGAGAGAAAATGAAAAGACTGTAGAAGGAATCGGAAATCCAATCCTAATCAGGAAATAAGCGAAAAACCTCTGTTACTATTCAAAAGATCAGGAAAGAGTGTGAACAGACTGTTAGGCAAACTTTTCTACTTATACTGAGGAATACAGTAATAAATTATTGGTAAATGAAATTTTAGAGTTTAAGGGGAGACGTTAGAAGTATAGATTTCAAGTAAACGTTAAAATGAACCGGCAAACCAATATTAAACAAGATTTAAATGATAAACTTATTAAAAAAGACTGGGGAGATGAGTGAATCGGGCGATGTTGTCTGTTGACATTTGTATTTATAAAAATTTGCACAAGAAAAAAATCAAAATGCTTTTTAAAATACTGGGCTTCGAGAAGTTTAATAATTTTTTCCATTTCCGAATGCTAAATTTAGTTTTTATTTAATAAAAATATTACCTAAACACTAAAAATTCATAGAAAATTTTAAAACTTCTTGAAGTTATGGCTAAATAACAGGGTAGGACTTGGGGATCCTGCCTTTAAAAGCAAATCCTAATGAATCTTGATACTTGAAAAGAAGAAAGTATTAGTAGACACAAAAACTTACATAATTAAAATAAAAAATGAAAACAATTCTCGTAAAAATTCATTATCTATATAGATAAAAGGCAATGTGTGTGTGTGTGTGTGTGTGTGTGTGTGTGTGTGTGTGTGTGTGTGTGTGTGTGTGTGTGTGTGTGTCCTTTATACAAATCCACAATTTTTATCAAAAACCAATATGGCTCATTTTCTCCAATTTTACTCCGGATGGATACGATAAGTTTTCATAGACTTACTTAGGTTTATTTATCCTTAGATGACTTATTTGACTCCGATATTGGAAATCGATACACCGATATCCTATTGGGTCTGATCAAAATCAGGTTTTCAGCCCATTTATTTTGGTTTTTGCTTTGGGTTTTGCTCTAAGTGTGTATAATCGTAATTCTTAGTCTTCACAACCTACATTTTTCGTGCCAACGTCCAATGAGTCTGAGCTCCAGGACCATGGATTAGTCTTAAAGCTTTCATTCCACCCGAGCAACGCCGGGGCTATACTGCTAGTTAATAATAAAAAAATAATTATTTAGACAATAGTGTCCATAATTCGAGGCTTACGGCCATATCACGTTGAATATACCGGTTCTCGCTCGATCACCGAAGTTGAGCAACGTTGAGCCTGGTCAGCATTTAGATGGGTGACCGCTTGGGAATACCAGGTGCTGTAAGCGTTTAGTGACGGATGTGCGGTGTGGTGCAGTGGATATCGGCTCGGAAAGAGAAATCGGTGAGCCGACTTCGAATTCCAGTTGAATAGCCTGCATTCACTTAAGCACTGGTACCCTTGGGAAAGGTATTAATCCGTCCTTTCCCTCCAGTTATGGGTTAAATAACAGGGTAGGACTTGGGGACCCTGCCTTTAAAAGCAAATCCTAATGAATCTTGATAATTGAAAAGAAGAAAAAATTACTAGATATAAAAACAACAATAAATTCTTGAAAGAAAAAGGTATTACCAGCAATAAATAAATAAAAATTTAGTTGGCAATAAATGACCCGCCGAGGTGTTGATATGCCATGAAACAAAAACAACCAACCAACCATAATTCGAAAAGCAAATAAAACATTTTCTAATTAAATAATGTCTGAGTATTGTTGTTATTTTTACGATTCAAAGTAGAATTTCTTTAATTAAGGGTCTTGTTTATAAAAAAAAAATGGAATAAATTCTTTAAGAACTTGTTCTTAAAATTAATATTAAGAACTACAAAAATGTATTTCACGACATTTCATAAATTAAATAAGTTTTAAAAATTATATTTTTACTAAGATTTTCAAACATAATTTACTTCATTTTGAATAAATCCTGAAAGTTTCATTAAAACCCAATAATTACTTGATTTTTACTAGAATTTCAAATAGATGTGTTTTTTTACTGCAAAAAGACGCTAAAATTTCCTATATTAATTTATACCTCCTTCTGACGCAAGAAAAAAAATTAACCCAGATTTTTAAATTTTTAAATATGATTAAAAAGATTAAAAATATAATTAAATAAACAAAAAGTCTTTTGGTTTTTCCTCTTGACGATTTTGACGATAAAACTTTGTTCTTATTAAATTTGGGGTACTTTTTTCACCACGTGTGCTCATTTTTTAGCAAATCTTTAAAGGTCAGTCAGTTAGTTAAGTGGCATACGTGATAAACGCTTCGGGCGATCATGTCTCGAAAGAGACATGACTGACTGGGCAGAAGATTATCCCGAAGTAGGTTGCCATTGCTTTCTGCGGTAGACTGGTGAATTATATTATTCTATTAATAAGTAGTAATTAGTGGGGGATCAGTTTATTACTTCATGACAATAGAAAACCGATCACCCACTTTATGCCCAGTAGAAGCCTTAATCATGTTTCTGTTATATTCAGTCAGTCAGTTAAGTACCATACGTGATAAACGCTTCGGGCGATCATGTCTCGAAAGAAACATGACTGACTGGGCAGAAGATTATCCCGCAGTAGGTTGCCATTGCTTTCTGCGGTAGACTGGTGAATTATATTATTCTATTAATAAGTAGTAATTAGTGGGGGATCAGTTTATTACTTCATGACAATAGAAAACCGATCACCCACTTTATGCCCAGTAGAAGCCTTAATCATGTTTCTGTTATATTCAGTCAGTCAGTTAAGTGCCATACGTGATACACGCTTGGGCGATCATGTCTCGCAAGAGACATGACTGACTGGGCAGAATATTATCCTGCAGTAGGTTGCCATTGCTTTCTGCGGTAGACTGGTTGCCGACCAAGGCTAAAGAACCCAATCTGTCCTGCTATTTAACCCATAACTGGAAGGAAGAGACGGATTAATACCTTTTCCAAGGATATTTGCGCGTAAGTGAATACAATGAATTCGACTGGAATTCGAACTCGGCTCCCCGGCTTCTCGTTCCGAGTCGATATCCTCTGTACCACAACGCACATAAAATGAATATCACATATAACGCAAAATAAAATAATTAAGACGTTGATGTTCCACACAACTTCAAACAAAAGGTTAGGAAGAAAACCCCTAGCAATCACAGAATATTTGTAAAACATATTTTCTTGAGAAATTATTTTGATAAAAAGATTTTAAAAAGCACGGTCAAAGACTTTCGAATGTTTAAATATGAGAACACGGTTAACATTAACATTATTATTAATATTATCATGGCCTTGTGTCAAACTAAGCTTGCTAAATATTTAAAGCCTTCTGTCATTGGATGATAGCGGGTTATTCTGTTTAACCATTGCAACTAAGTAATGAGTCCGATCGTCATTCGGTGGGCCATACCCGTTGCCATTTCAGGTTAGCGTAATTATTAAATATGGTTTACTTATTACAGGCTGAGAATCCGGTAATTTTTCGTTTTAGGACCCAAGACAAGACACTGCCCTTCGGAGGAACCTTATCTGTGTTCCTCTATTCCCAAAGGTAAAAAGGCAAATTTTTGTTTTGTTCCCCGAAGGCCTTTACCCCTTCAAATCTTTCCAAAACATCCCTATTTCCGTGCAAATGTATATACTGAACTCAAATCGATAATTGTTAATAGAAGAAACGTACTTTTTTTTCCATGTTGTCGGCCAGAAATAAATCGGGCTATATCTCACCCCTTATCACGTTACAGATTCTTCTTTGGAGCCTTTCGAGAACCCTGAGATTAATTGCGGGAGCGCCTGACCAGATATGACAACAGTCTCCAATGCACGATCGGATGTCTGATTTGTATATGTGCAAGATGGACTCAAGCTGGAATAAAAACTTTCTGGCCCGAAACAGTGACCCAATCTTAAGCTATCTTCAGTATCTAAACTTATTTAAAAATGGAACTTTGTGTGTGTGTGTGTGTGTGTGTGTGTGTCCGTTACCTATAGACTCCGAAACGGCTGAACCAATTTTCTTGAAAATTTACACAGTTGTAGTTCTTAGTCTCAGCCATGAGACCATTTACTCAGAGGACTTATTTAATCTTCAAAATTCAGTTTACGACGAAAAAAGCTTATTTGATTTATATCCATTCATTTTTTCTTTCAGTCTACGGTTTCGCTTTAACTGGAAACAACTATTGCTTTTCAGTCTTTCGTGCCAACATCCAAAGAGTCTGAGCTCCAGGACCATGGATTAGTTTCAAAGCATTCATTACATCCGAGCAACGCCGGGCTATACTGCTAGTATAGATAACATATATACATATATACATATATGCATGTATAAATAACATATACGCTGAAATTAGTTTTAAATTTGGTGGAAATAGAGATACATATAATAAAGCTAGGATTTTTAAGAGATGAAATTAAGATTTTGTAATTTCTGATTTACAAAGATAGAAAGGGGCGTAAGACAAGGATGAGTCTTTTCATAGGATCTGTTCAACTTGTATTTTGAGGACCTTAGATGTTATATATAGAAACTAGTATGGCCACGAAATGGGGGATCAGTTTAAATATTGATTATAATATAGAATTGATCCCCCATTTTATATCCTTTTACTTTTAATAGATACTCGTATAAATTATTAGATATTCTCTTTTTAATTAAATAGTATATTTATATATATACTAGCAGTATAGCCCGGCGTTGCTCGGGTGTAATGAAAGCTTTAAAACTAATCCATGGCCCTGGAGCTCAGACTCTTTGGACGTTGGTATGAAAGACTAAAAAGCAATAGTTGTTTCCAGTCGAAGCGAAACCGCAGACTTAAAGAAAAATGAATGGATGTAAGCCAAATTTTGATTTTCTGGTATCGATGTCAAATTTTCTGCACTATTGTAAGAACTACAAGCTTGACACTTCTGAATATCGTTTCTTATATGTTTGTCTATGAGTGTATCAAATTTGATTAAAATCGGACCACTCCTTCTATAACCCGATTTATTCGATTATCGATTTTCGATATTTATCGGGGGTACCTCGACACAAAACCTAGCTAAGAACACTCGCAGACGCTTATAGTACAACTGTGCAAATTTTCAAGAAAATCGGTTCAGCCGTATCGGTGTCTATAGGTAACGGATACACACACACACACACACACACACACACACACACACACACAGATAATGTTCCATTCATAAATAAGTTTATATATATATATATATATATATATATATATATATATATATATATATATATATAAACATATAATTACATTTCCCAGTAAATAATTACCTTTTGGTGCCTTTTGCAAATTCTCAGAGAATGGAAGACATTTTTTAATTTTGAGAATTCGGAAGCGAGCTGAATGTGTCGTGCTCCTCATGCCAATGACATTTCTACCGAGCTTCTCTACGGCATATGACTTCAATGAATTTCTTTTAATGTATTCCTTTCGAATTTATATTTAAATTTGGGGTCATCAGTGAGGGGAGCCGGTATGCAAGAGAAACCGTTGAATGGAAGGCCTCGAAACGATGCACATTCTCTCGGTAGAAATGTCATTAGCAGAAGAAGCATTACACATTCAGCTCGCTTCAGAATTCTCAAAATGAAAAAACAACTGAATATATCAAGGGATATATATATATATATATATATATATATATATATATATATACTTTACTACTCGACAACATCATTATTGCAAAAAATAAAATAATAAAGCACTGTTAAAGAGCAAACACACAGCCAGAGCTTTCTCAACTGGTAGTAAAGTTTAATAATTGGTAGTAAAGAGAGAACTAAGCCGATACTTCACCAATATTTTAACTCCAGTGGACTGAGCCGAGGCTGCCTTGCTATTGTTTATCTCTCCCCAGAAAAATTGTTTTAAGAGAAAGATTTTATAAATTTCAAATGAAAGAGAAAATAATGACATAATGAAGATATTTACATTCTACACTACTTCAAATAAATGGTTAGGAAGGAAACCCCCATCAATACTGGAAAGAGCGATAACAGCTACTGGACTTGAGAAACCTATTTTCATGAAAAATTGTTTTAAGAGAAAGATTTTATAAATTTCAAATGAAAGAGAAAATAATGACATAATGAAGATATTTACATTCTACACTACTTCAAATAAATGGTTAGGAAGGAAACCCCCATCAATACTGGAAAGAGCGATAACAGCTACTGGACTTGAGAAAACTATTTTCATGAAAAATTGTTTTAAGAGAAAGATTTTATAAATTTCAAATGAAAGAGAAAATAATGACATAATGAAGATATTAACATTCTACACTACTTCAAATAAATGGTTAGGAAGGAAACCCCCATCAATACTGGAAAGAGCGATAACAGCTACTGGACTTGAGAAACCTATTTTCATGAAAAATTGTTTTAAGAGAAAGATTTTATAAATTTCAAATGAAAGAGAAAATAATGACATAATGAAGATATTTACACTCTACACTACTTCAAATAAATGGTTAGGAAGGAAACCCCCATCAATACTGGAAAGAGCGATAACAGCTACTGGACTTGAGAAACCTATTTTCATGAAAAATTGTTTTAAGAGAAAGATTTTATAAATTTCAAATGAAAGAGAAAATAATGACATAATGAAGATATTAACATTCTACACTACTTCAAATAAATGGTTAGGAAGGAAACCCCCATCAATACTGGAAAGAGCGATAACAGCTACTGGACTTGAGAAACCTATTTTCATGAAAAATTGTTTTAAGAGAAGATTTTATAAATTTCAAATGGAAGAGAAAATAATGACATAATGAAGATATTAACATTCTACACTACTTCAAATAAATGGTTAGGAAGGAAACCCCCATCAATACTGGAAAGAGCGATAACAGCTACTGGACTTGAGAAACCTATTTTCATGAAAAATTGTTTTAAGAGAAGATTTTATAAATTTCAAATGAAAGAGAAAATAATGACATAATGAAGATATTAACATTCTACACTACTTCAAATAAACGGTTAGGAAGGAAACCCCCATCAATACTGGAAAGAGCGATAACAGCTAATGGACTTGAGAAACCTATTTTCATGAAAAATTGTTTTAAGAGAAAGATTTTATAAATTTCAAATGGAAGAGAAAATAATGACATAATGAAGATATTAACATTCTACACTACTTCAAATAAATCCTTCTTCAGGTGCTAGGAATTTCGAGCCGAACCCTATATTACAATGACTGGGGTATATGAACTTCATTCCTTCTGTAGTAGTTCTTCTGGTAGTCATGAGTTATCTCCCTCTAACACTCTAAGCTACTTATTCACTCACAACTTTGGGTAAAGTCACAGGAACTAACCAACGCCTATATCCACTGGACCATGTGTCTTTAGGAACAACTCAATTTTTGGGACTTATAAACCTAATATTCAGTCGCCCTTTTTTATCAGAGTTTATCTTGCAATTGTTTTATGTTAATTGTTTTCTCTAATATTTTTGATGTTAATGGTTTTCTCTAGTATTTTTGATGTTAATGATTTTCTCTAGTACTTTTTAATATTAATGGTTTTCTGTAGTATTTTTGATGTTAATGATTTTCTCTAGTATTTTTGATGTTAATGATTTTCTCTAGTATTTTTGATGTTAATGGTTTTCTCTAGTATTTTTGATGTTAATGATTTTCTCTAGTACTTTTTAATATTAATGGTTTTCTGTAGTATTTTTGATGTTAATGGTTTTCTCTAGTATTTTTGATGTTAATGGTTTTCTCTAGTATTTTTGATGTTAATGGTTTTCTCTAGTATTTTTGATGTTAATGATTTTCTCTAGTATTTTTGATGTTAATGGTTTTCTCTAGTATTTTTTAATATTAATGGTTTTCTCTAGTATTTTTTATGTTAATGTTTTTCTCAAGTATTTTTTAATATTAATGGTTTTCTCTAGTATTTTTGATGTTAATGATTTTCTCTAGTATTTTTTAATATTAATGGTTTTCTCTAGTATTTTTGATGTTAATGGTTTTCTCTAGTATTTTTGATGTTAATGATTTTCTCTAGTATTTTTTATGTTAATAGTTTTCTCTAGTATTTTTGATGCTAATGGTTTTCTCTAATATTTTTTAATATTAATTAATGGTTTTCTCTAGTATTTTTGATGTTAATGGTTTTCTCTAGTATTTTTGATGTTAATGATTTTCTCTAGTATTTTTTAATATTAATGGTTTTCTCTAGTATTTTTGATGTTAATGGTTTTCTTTAGTATTTTTGATGTTAATGGTTTTCTCTAGTATTTTTTAATATTAATGGTTTTCTCTAGTATTTTTGATGTTAATGGTCTTCTCTAGTATTTTTGATGTTAATGATTTTCTCCAGTATTTTTTAATATTAATGTTCTTTAGTATTTTTATGTACATGGTTTTCTCTAGTATTTTTTATGTTAATGGTTTTTTCTAGTATTTTTTTTACCAGAGATAATATTGGAATCTTGACACTAATGAAATTTAGACAAATATTATTGATTTTCCCATAGAGAAATACTATTTTTTCAGTAACAATCAGACCCTAAGTCATTCAAAATAACACGATTGAATATATCAAAACCAACAAATATTCTCATCAGATCATTTAATAAACTAACAACAGAAAAAAAACCTTCGTGAACAGAAGAACTATGGAAAAATTTTCTCTTTCGTGATTGTCTATCATGTTCAATGTTATTTAAGTCCCTTTTGATAATCCAGCAGTAGTCAGACATCATTCGTTTGTCCCATTGTCCCTGGAAGCATTCTTTCATTGTTTTGATATTCTGATGAAATCGTTCTCCTTGCTCATCACTCATATCACCGCAATTATCCGGAAATTTATCGAGATGGCTACGTGAAACATTAACGTTAACTCATATTAACGTGTTACTGATAAAGTCTATTATTGATAAAGTTTATCAGTTTATTCGAATTTTGGCAATAAGTTTGGAAAAATATGGTTATCTATTTTTATATTTTTGATTCAAAACACTTTTTTTTCTCATAAAAATAATTTATTTCAGGTGGCTGATATAAATTTCTTGGCTTACGTGAAAACTGATAGGTTTCTCCAACCTTTATTAACTAATCTAAGGGTTGGTAAATTCTAAATTTTAGGTAACCTTCCTGTTTTACTTAGTAAGAATTAAACCAAAGAAGGCATGAAACTTACTGTTAAATGCAAAGGATGGCCCCATACATTTGGTCAGTTGTATATTTACAAAGGAATTTTAACTTACATTTTTATTAGAAATATGTCCAATAATTTATTTGGTGGTCTAAGAGTTTATTATGAAATTCAAGGTTTTTCATATTACATATATGTGTATATGTATTCTCTGTATTGTAATTGAGTATCAACCAATGAGGTCAGTAGAAACAAACAAGAAAGAAAAAAAGCCTGTGTGTCAACACTAAGTTCAATCGCAACTTTGTTGTGAACAGTCCAGCAGGTAACTTAGAAATAAAAATGAGGTCAGAAATCCAATCTTTCCCTTGCAACATCAAAAACTCACTTTTGCTCACACAGCACCAAAAAATCAAACTCTCTCGGTAAGCAAAAGCAACAGTCTTTATTCACCGAGTGATTTTTCTAATTGGCCACACCAGACAGTAGAATAGCTTCTGATACTTGTAGCAGCTCTTTTTGGGCTACTAATTTTATTTAGTTTTTAAATAAAATAACACAATTGAATAAACCAAGACCAACAATTATTTTTATCAGAACATTTAATAAACTTACAACAGAAATAAAACCTTTGTGAACATAAGAGTCTATGGTAAAAATTTTCTTTTTCGTGATTGTCTGTCATGTTCATTGTTATTTAAGTCCCTTTTGATAATCCAACAGTAGTCAGACACCATTCGTTTGTCCCATTGTCCCTGGTAGCGTTCTTTCATTGTTTTCATATTCTGATGAAATCGTTCTCCTTGCTCATCATTCATACCACCGCAATTATCTGGAAATTTATCGAGATGGCTACGTAAAAATTAGCCTTAACTTATATTAACGTGTTACTGATAAAGTGTATTATTAATAAAGTTTATCAGTTTATTTGAATTTTGGCAAGAAGTTGGAAATATTTGGTACTTCTATTTTATATTTTTGACTCAAAAACATTTTTTTCTCATAAAAATAGTTTATTTCGGGTGGCTGATATAAATGTTTTGTCCTACCTGAAAACTGATAGGTTTCTTCAACCTTTATCAACTAAATGTTATGATCAGCCAAGATTGTAAATTGATCTTTTTTCCAAAAATGAGTCATTTCAGTACAGTCAAAATGGTAGCTGACCATGAAAACCCGAGGTAATTTTTGAAATCAGTACCATCAAATTAGCTAAAAAACATTGTTTGATTTTTAGCACCAATAACAATCAGAACCTAAGTCTTTAAAAATAACACAATTGAATAAAACAAGACCAACAAGTATTTTTATCAGATCATTTAATAAATTTACAACAGAAATAAAACCTTCGAGAACACAAGTGAAAATTTTCTCTTTCGTGATTGTCAGTCATGTTCAATGTTATTTAAGTTCCTTTTGATATCCAGCAGTAGTCAGTCATTATTCGTTTGTTCCATCATCTCTGGTAACACTCTTTTGTTGTTTTGATATGCAGACAGAATTGTTCTTCTTGCTCATCACTCACATCACCGAAATTATCCGTAAATTTATCTAGATAAAGTGTATTATTGATAAAGTTTATCAGTTTATTTGAATTTTGGCAATAAGTTTGGAAAAATTTGGGACTTCCATTTTATATTTTTGATTCAAAAACATTTTTTCTCATAAAAGTAATTTATTTCAGGTGGCTGATATAAATTTCTTGGCCTACCTGAAAACTGATAGGTTTCTCTAACCTTTATTAACTAAATGTTGTGATCAGCCAAGATTGTTTTTCCAAAAATGAGTCATTTCAGTACAGTAAAAATGGTAGCTGACCATGAAAACTCCAGGTAAATTTTTGAAATCAGCCGCCATCAAATTAGCTAAAAAACATGTTTCTTGGCACCAATAACAATCAGAGTTTAAGTCTTTAAACATAACACGATTGAATATACCAAGACAAACAAGCATTTTCATCAAATCATTTAATTAACTATCAGCAGAAATTAAACCTTTGTGAACATAAGAACTATAGTAGAAATTTTCACTTTCCTGATTGTCATGTTCAATGTTATTTAAATCCCTTTTGATACTCCAGACATAGTCAGACATAATTCGTTTGTCCCACCGCACATGGTAACACTCTTCCATTGTGAAATCATTCTCCTTGCTCATCACTCACATCACCGCAATTATCCGGAAATTTATTTAGATGACTGGATAACAAAGGAACCTTAATACTCATATTAGCATATTACTGATAAAGTTTGAATTTTGGTGATAAACTGGAAATATTCTGTATTTCTATCTAAAATTGTTTTACTCAAAAACACTTTTTTATGACTAACGAGGCAAAAGATTTTCTCGCAGCAGATTGCCATTACTTTTTGTAGAAGACAGGTCGGCAACCAAGGCTGTACAACACAATCTCTCCTTCTATTTAATCCATAGCTGAATTAAGAAACGACGGATTATGTTATATTATTATATTAATAAGAAGTAATTAGTGGGGGTTCAGTTTCTTACTACATAACAATAGAAAACTGATCACCCACGTTATGCCCAGTAGAAGCTTTGCTTACGTTTACAACTATTTTATTCAGTCAGTCAGTTAAGTGCCCTACATAATACACGCTTGGACGATCATGTCTTTTTCGAGACATGACTGAATAGGCAGAAGATTTTTTCGCAATAGGTTGCTATTTTTTTCTGCGGTTGACTGGTTGCCAACCAAGGCTATAGAAACCAGTCTATCCTGCTATTCAACCCATAGCTGGAGAGAGAAGATATAGATTTCTGATCATTTGGAAACATCGATGTTGATGAT